>JAOTOL010000669.1:0-104854 GCA_034440575.1 Imbricaverruca yamaguchii | reverse complement strand
AATGGACAGGTTTTTGCCAGACGAAAACATTGCGTGAGTTTTGCTGCCATTATGATGTTTCCGGCAAGGGCATAAACCTTGATTCTAGGACGAATGTACGTAAGTACAGATGTACGTATGGCAGCTGTATGTAAGCGCAGAGGTATGTATGGCAATGTTGCATCAATGCAGATATACGTACGTGCAAATGTACGTAAATACAAAGGTGCGTAAGCGCAAATGTACGTAAACGCAAATGTACGTATGTGCAGAAGTTCGTATGCGCAAATGTACGTATGTGCAACTGTACGTATCCGCAAGTGTACGTAAGCGCAAAAGTACGTATGC
The DNA here is from genome assembly GCA_034440575.1 of Imbricaverruca yamaguchii. Taxonomy (NCBI): domain Eukaryota; kingdom Metazoa; phylum Arthropoda; class Thecostraca; family Neoverrucidae; genus Imbricaverruca; species Imbricaverruca yamaguchii. The sequence continues at coordinate 104,527 of JAOTOL010000669.1, read as the reverse complement.
GCAAAAGTGCGTATGCGCAAATGTACGCAAGCGCAAAAGTATGTATGCGCAAATGTACGTAAATGTGCTTACAGTACGTAAGCGCAAAAGTACGTACGCGCAAATGTACCTAAGCGTAACAGTACATAAACGTTGAAGAATTCAAGAGCAAATGTACATATGACGAAATGTGCATATGAGCAAATGTACGTATGAGCAAATGTACGTATGAGCAAATGTACGTATGACCAAATGTACGTATGAACACATTACGTATGAGCACATAGATGGTACGTACATTTAGGCATACATGTCTTTGCATTTAGGAACATTTGGTTAGGTGCATATGTCATACGTACATTTGCTATTACGTACATTTGTCGTACGCAATTTTGCGCTCAAGTAAATTTGGCATACGTACATCTGCACTTTACGTACAATCGCCATACGTACATTTGCGCATGCGTGCATTTGCGTATACGTATTTTTGCGCATACGTACATTTGCACTTACTTACATCTGCGCTTGCGCACATTTGCTTACGTGCATTTGCGTACGTACATCTGTCATACGTACATTTGCTCTACGCACATATGTCCATAAACCATAAACCTTGTCCGGTTACCATAAACCTTGTCCGGTTACCATAAACCTTGCGTGAGTGTTACTTTCATTCCGACTGCCAGTGTAGCTATTCAACCAACGATAACACTGACCAAAGGCACATCAGTTATCGGCCCTCACCCGGATTGGTCGGCACTGGCCGTAGAACTCGACGTGCAGGTGTTTGTTCTTGGGATCGAGGCAGCCGTCGAGCCCGTCGACGCACTCGCAGCGCTGTTTGTAGACGCGGCAGTCGCTGTTCCACGTCTCGTTGTGATTGGTGCACACCTGGTGACGCAGCCACCACGTGACCAGGCGAACTAACCGCGCCGCACGTGCCGGCCGTTAACGGGGCGATCACGTGACTGCCAGAGCTCAGGCGAGTGGATATGGCGGTCGGACAGCGAACCATAGCCTTTATGAGCTGCGGAGGTTTTGGGCTGTGGAGGTTATGAGCTGTGTAGGTTGTGAGCTGTGGAGGTTATGAGCTGTGTAGGTTATGATACATCACCGTGGCGGTTGTCACGTGGCCATCAGGGGCTCACGGTGGCTCTAAGTGGGCGGTTACGGGGAGACTGCCTAACTACTAAGGCTCAAGGGAATCACAATATGGATCATTACGAGACAGATCACGTGAATGTCATGGCTCCTTGGAGCGACATAGGGGGGGGGGAGGTATGCCACGGCTTGGGAAGCAACATAAGCCTACTGCAGAGACTACGTGACGTCTTGTCCTCAGTGAAGCTAAATATAGATCGCACGTGGAAGATCGCGCGACTACTAAGGCTCGGTATAGGTTATGATCACCGTGGGAAGGTCGTGGTCGCCATATAGCAATCTTGTGGAGGTCACATACCAGCATTCCTAAAAGTTGGCTTAGAATTTGATGTCGAATTTACCAGGAGCAGTCAACAAGAGTGGCGAGAAACAAAGTCGCGTGAGAATTAACTGGTCAATGTTATCCAAGCAGGTAGAAATAGAATGCAATATATGCGGTCAGATTTTAGCTTTCTCGAAGAGTATCAGTGATATATTGCTAGATATGACGATAAATTCTGGAATAATGATGCTCGAGAATAGGTTGGCACCACACAGTATGCGATTCACTGGCTGACATCTGGATATCAAAGCAATGGTGAAGTATTGATATGGCAGTATAGATTCAGTTTTTTTTCAAAGGGTAGATAAGAATTTGCGTTTGACCTTTGCTAACTGAAGGCGGATTAAGTGATGATCAAAATACGGGTGACGAATGCGTCCAGGTAAGTGTATTTGATCTACCTTTATTATTGGGAACCCCAGTTCATTTTGTTCTTCTGTATTTAGCATTGTACACTGTTGCATGCATGATCATTGTACAGTGACGTAATATCCTGAACAGCTACATCCGCATGGCTGGTTATTGAACACATGCATACATGCATCGAAGCAAGTCATGAAATGTTGCTTTTCCAGTCTGAGAAATACAATGTTTTTTATGCACACGGTTTTCATCACTAAACCGCAGCATGACATTCGGGAATATATTGGAGCATACTACACCTGTGTTTGGGCGAAAACCCCAGCGAAGGTGCTGGGGATTAGTGGCAGCAGTGATTAAAGAGGTGGTAAGTGCGAAACCCTGGAAAACTCCGTGTCTTTCGGTAGGAAAGTACGTTTCTGCTTCCTGCAGGTACGGTCGGTCCAAATATCACTCTGAATGTGGCAAAAGATAGAAGAAGACTAACAAGCGCCATAGGCCTGAAGATGTTACCAAAAGTGGTCCATGATGTCGACACATGTCTCATGATCAATTAGACCGCAAACTGGTTCAAGAAATGGGTCGGTGGCGCACATGATGCGGTTCATAGGTTGACATTTAGATAGCAAAGTACTGGTGAGTTATCCATATGTCAGTACTCATCTTCAATATTTTTTTAGAACAACATCACCCATCTTCTAGCTAAGAACTTCACAAGTGCAGCGATGAAGTTTTAGAGTGAGCCCATTATTTAATTGTGTTCCATAAGTAATTGAATTTACCTTGGCTTTTATGACGCAGTATCATGCAGACATGTATCCATAGCATGCACCATGAATACATGACAAATAGCATGAATTTTGAACACTGATTAAAAGTGCATCAAGTAGACCACGCAATAAACAATGAAGATGAAATGCAAGCGACACGCAACACGATAAAACATACCCGAGCACCAGTTAAACATATCCAGAACCTGACGACTGGGAGAGTTTGTGATCGATAGATGTACCTGACGTCTGACGTCGCTCTCGTGGCCGCAGCTTTTCACGCAGGTGCACACGGGTTTCCCCCGGTCAGTGAACGTGCACTGTCTGCCCGCTCCGCACTTCTTCTCCAGACACGAGCCTGTCGGCAATGGCAGGTCCCAGACATTTCCTTCCCGACAATATTTGCCTTTAGTTCATTTAACACTCATCATAATAGCTTGGATATTTATCTTCCATGCATTTTTTCTCTTGCATTAATCGGTGAAACCAGACTTTTGTCTCGTGGTGCTTACTGTTGAACGTGAACACTAGCAAATAAATAGTGCATTCCGGATTCGCACGGAAATAAATATGTTGCAATTATATCTTAATACAAGTAAAACAGCACCATATTTCCATAATTGATATAAACACACTGGCGATAAAACTATTAGAAAACATTCCTTACATTAGAGGTTGCAGATATACACGGAAATTCTCGGAGATTGCAAATTCGGAATTCCTCACCTAATTGGAGATGTTTATAACTTTACGTACCGAAGGAAAGTTAGAATACGTTATGGAACCTGTCTTGGTTGTGCCAAACTTGGCGGAAGAATTTAAATTAGCTGGCACCTTGAGCTACCGAAGTCCATCGGAGTTGAGAGGGGTACGCGAGAGGTACGCTTATGCATCGATCTGGTAACGCGTCCGCCGCAGGATTGGCGATGAAATAAGCGCCAGATCACGTGCGGTCACGTGAGGTCACGTCAGAAAATCGTGAGCTGAACATAGCTGTATGGGGAATGCATTCTTGGGAAAACCATTAGATTCCCAGCGATAAGTCTATCACCTTTCACCATCTCCTCCCTTTCTCTCTCATCTCTCCCTCTCTATATCTCCTTTCTCTTTGTCAATCTCCCTCTCTTCCTTGCTGCTTCACTGGAGACATCAAACACGGGGGAAGAGAACACGTTGGGATTGTCAAATGACTGATGCCGAACTGCGGCTGCCACCATTACTGACCGTGGTTCGGCTGGTTACGACGCAGGATCTCCCTCGACCCGACCTCCTCGGCGCCATTACTGACCGTGGCTCGGCTGGGTACGACGGAGGATCTCCCTCGACCCGACCTCCTCGGCGCCATTACTGACCGTGGCTCAGCTGGGTACGACGGAGGATCTCCCTCGACCCGACCTCCTCGGCGCCATTACTGACCGTGGCTCGGCTGGGTACGACGGAGGATCCCCCTCACTTCCGGCCGCTCGGGGGGGTCAAAGATTGATCTTCCTCGGGCCGACTTCCTCGCCGACCCCCGGCCCATTACTGACCGTGGCTCGGCTGGGTACGACGGAGGATCTCCCTCGACCCGACCTCCTCGGCGCCATTACTGACCGTGGCTCGGCTGGGTACGACGGAGGATCTCACTCGACCCGACCTCCTCGGCCGTCTCATCGTCCTCATCCTCGGCTTCCTCTTCCTCGTCCGGAGCAGCGTCGTCGTCCATCATCGTGTCGATCTCGTCCTCCACCGACTCGTCCGGCGGTGGCTCCGTGGCGGCGGCGGTGGTGGTGGTGGTGGTGGTGGTAGTTGTAGTGGTGGCGTCGGTGGACTTGATGGCCTTCTTACGCAGCCGCCTCCGTCCCTACAGCATAAACAGATTGGTGTGTGCCTAGACGTCGCCACGATGAGGGTACGGGCGAGACAAGCTACCCAAGCTTCGCGAAATTGAACAGTACACGGATGACCGCATGGTACAAATTATCTATAAAACGCTCTTCGCCTTTCTACATGGAAATGAACCTTCTACACCATAAATTGATCTAAAAATGTTTTTTATCCAAAATCAGTGATAAGGCCCATGGGTGTGTGCGTAGCTGCGGTGGGGGTCAGATGCATTAATGGCCGTGGGTGTAGGAAGCTACTTCATGACTTCTTACGTATTTGTGCATTTGTTTTCTTTTTATGTCTATGCACATTTCCTTCATAGCAAACAAACTGCAAGGGCGTGAGTATGCACTGTACTGATGACGATGGATGAATACTTGCACAAGTGGTGGCAAGTAGAGATCAGATGGGGTTCTCCCGTCACCCGATCTTGTGCGTGTGGCGCACAGGGTCCATGCTCGAACATGCGGTGCGCATGACTTGTGTCCCACAAACTTCCAGAGTATTCGAGCCGTAGCCGGACTATTCGGTAATTGTGGGAAAGTTGCTGTATTACTTTGGTGCTTACCGAACTACCTTCGTGCTGGTATAAGTGGGCTGGTAGCTTCGTGAAATGCTGGCATTCAGGCAGGATTGAATGAAAAGTGATCCACTGGGTTGTCGGTGCAGGTACCGTTTGGTTTGATCCAATAGTGCATATACAATTTGGTTTGGTTCAATTGTGCAGGGAGCATTTGGTTTGGTCCAATGGAGCATGCGGCATTTGGACGCAACACGTAGTTACTGCCACCATACACCACATAGCGAGACATGATGAATATACCACCAAATCCACATGCATGGCGATGCACACATTTATCAAGTATGGCCACACGCATATCAACACATAACAACTTGATTCCTATAGCTCCGTAAGCAGTAATTAAGCAATTAACAATGCTCTACGTACAATCCTGCGGAATGCTTGTACTACCATCGCCATCAGGCCAACTCCACAAATTGGGTTGTTTGTAACGGGCCTAATGGGCTATACAGCATCACATCATGCAAGAAGTCACAGCACACAAGTGCATAATGGACATACAGATGCACAATGGAATAGATAATGCTGTTGCTGCGGTACCCAGAATGGACACAAAAAGGTGGTAACTAAATGGCACAGGGCGACTAGCGTTGCAACTAAATGGCCAGAGTCCGACTAACTTAGTAAATAATAGCCAGGGGCTGGCTAACCTAACTAAATGGCAAAGGCCGGCTAACTTGGTAACTAATGGGCAGAAGTCGGCTAACGTTGTAACTAAATAGCAGAGGCCGGCTAACGTTGTAACTAAATAGCAGAAGCCGGCTAGCTTGGTAACTAATGGGCAGAGGCCGGCTAACGTTGTAACTAAATAGCAGAGGCCGGCTAGCGTTGTAACTAAATAGCAGAGGCCGGCTAGCGTTGTAACTAAATAGCAGAGGTCGGCTAACGTTGTAACTAAATGGCAGAGGTCGGCTAACGTGACAACTAAATAACAGAGGCGGGGTAAGGGGTCGATGTGCTGACAAATTTGCTATTTGGATCTGGGCAGTGGGAGTTGATCGCAGTGGTTTATATACTTATATTAAGTTCCATGAGCAACAATACTCCTTTAACAACATACCATTTGCTGTCTGATGAACCACATTTAAGAAAGAATGTCCGAACCATTTATCTTCCAAATCTTAGATTAAATGGTGTGTGTGGTGAGCACGAATGGTTAACGTTCTATCCCACTGTGCCATGGAGAGCCCTGTAATTCGAACTCAGGAAAGGGTATAGGTTCCTTCTTCGCAGATCCGATAAATGACCATGAAATCTTGGAACTTCAAGCCACGTTTTACCATGCCGCAATGTTCCAGAACAGAACTGAAAAACACGCATGAAGCGTGCTGCGGAAAAATCCTTAGCGGCATGAGCAAACAATGACTAGTTTCTTGAAGGGAAATTTCAAGCATCCTGAAATGCTGTCTCATATGTTTACTCAATTATTTGGGATACATTTTGAGAATTTGCACTTTTTAACTAGATGTTATTGGTGTCAAAATATAACAAAATAAATATTTACACGGTAGCAGCTCCGATATTTACCAGAAGCTTTCAGAATATTTCATAATTACTTGTAGTTAATCATATTCGACTAAGATACATTTTACACTACAAGTGCCAGACGATTACTTCTTAGGCATCTTATCACCAAAGTAATGTTTATCTAGAGCCCTCCTGATGGTCGGTACATCACCATCGTGCCTTACTCACCACAGCCTAGGGCATATTATCACCAAATGTTTTCTAAACCCTCCTATGGTCGGTACATCACCATCGTGCCTACTCATCGCAGTCTTGGGCATATTATCACCAAAGTAATGTTTATCTAAAGCCCTCCTGATGGTCGGTACATCACCATCCTGCCTACTCATCGCAGTCTTGGGCATATTATCACCAAAGTAGTGTTTGTCTGGAGCCCTCCTGACATTGGTTTCATCACCCTCCTGCCTACCGATCACAGTCTCTGAAGCACGTGGGACCGAACTGCCGATGCCGATGGCGCTGTCACCCGAGGTCAGGTCAGGTCAGGTCAGGTCAGGTCAGGTCACCACACATGCACACAGCTCCTGTAGGTCAGTGCTCGTAGTCGCCAAAAACAGCGCTGCTAATCATTACTCTTCGACACGACATGTGGCAGATGTCGTGCACCCAAGGGTTGACCAGGCAGCTGCTGCTGCTGATGGTGGTGACGCACCTTGCGGCGCCTGCCGTCGGCCAGGTCGGTCACCAGCAGCAGGACGACCAGCATCAGCAGACACAGGCGCAGCTTCATCCTGCAACAGCCGGGACACAGCGTGCTACACGCGAGCGGACGTCAAATCGAGCCTGGAATGACGGCTCGACAAAACAGTTGGGGCATCAAGCGGCAACTATGAATATTCTGCAGGGACGCAGCGTAATTCTATGTGTCTAACACTTGCACTGTAAGGCATTTTGGGTTTTCTTTAGCTCTTAAAACATGTCAAGAAAATCGTACATGTTCGCAAACATTTCGTTCGCGTGGAAGGGGAATTTCGGCTATTGGAACTAACATTTGACAGTCTGCTAACTCTGTCTACCTAGCGGACTTCGCTCCCATCGGAGGGGTGAATGGATCCCTTAGCCATGTGGTCCCTGACAGAGATTCCATCGGAGGGATGGGTGGATCCCTTAGCCATGTAGCCCTCAACACAGATGAGGGCTGGCGATGGGCGCGGCGTGCTGCGACAACAATCCAATAAAATAGCAATCGCAGGCTCCCTGTACACTTTCCGATCAGCGGCGATCCTGAACAATAGGCTGAAGGCTAACATCTCCGGAAGCGTTAGGTATCGGCAGCTTGGACCGGCCGTATCTCTAGTCTGTTCCAGATTCTGGAATGGACTCCAGGTGCTGAAAATGCGAAATGGTGCTGAAGGGTAGCTGGTGCTGAAGTGTAGCTTAGGGTGGCATTAGCAGATCACGTAAGCACCGGCAAGAGCATTCGAAACGTGATATGCTTCGACCTGCAAGTTCTTGCAAATAGCATATTTGGAAACTCAGCGGATAACCTGAGCGCTGAATACTTGACCGCTGAATTTGATTACCCCCTGACCGCCGAATTCGATCACCCCTCACCGCAAGATGTTGTGATGCTGGCACGTGGTACCTCACAGTAATGATAACACACCCCAGCGAGGGCGGACGTGTCACGTGATGTCACGTGGTATGTACCTCACCGTAATGATAACACGCGCCAGCTCAAGCCGCCACGCACAAAAACAGGAGGGCAGAAGCCATCTGGCCAGGAAACACATCCGCGCACGCAGACTTCCTCTACGGGAGAGTCTGTCGCTTCACATCCACACACTGCTGTGGCTGCACCTTTTCTCCGACCATAGCTTAATGGTGGGCAGTCAGGAGCTCCTCGAGCTGCAGGATCAACATCCAATCGACATCGAGTGGATGATAATAGATCGACATAGATCGTCGGCACCGGTTTAGTTTTGAGCTGCTCAGCAGAAGCTCATTCAATTTTTGTGAACCTGCTTCATCACCGCAGTAGTCACACATGCGCCAATACAGATTAGGCGCAAACCAGTGTAAACCTCGGTATTTGTGGCTTTTGAGCCGCCACTGCTTGGAACAGCTACGTCAGCAGGAGGAGGTAGCGATCAGGTCTCCTCCTGTGACTGCTCTCTCTCGCGCTCTCTCTCTCTCCCTCTATCTCTCTCCCTCTCCCTCTCTCTCCTCCCTCTCTCTCTCTCTCTCTCTCTCTCTTTCTCAATCTCTCTCTTTCTCTCTCTCTCTGTACTCTCTCTGTACTCTCTGTACTCTCTCTGTACTCTCTCTCTGTACTCTCTCTGTACTCTCTCTCGTACTCTCTGTACTCTTTGTACTTGTACTCTCTCGTACTCCTGTACTCTCCTGTACCTCTCTCTGTACTCTCTCTGTACTCTCTCGTACTCTCTCTGTACTCTCTCGTACTCTCTCTGTACTCTCTCTGTACTCTCTCTCTCTCTCTCTCTCTCTCTCTCTCTCTCTCTCTCTCTCTCTCTCTCTCTCTCTCTCTCTCTCTCTCTCTCTCTCTCTCTCTCTCGCAGTTTTTGGCTGCCGTGCGATGGCACCTCCGTCACGGTGACAGGGGATCCCCTTGCTATTGGCCAAGTACGGAGACCAAGTGCTCGCGAGCTTCTCCTTGTCTCGCCAGGCCGTGGTCGCCCAGCGGGTGGCTCTGAACTGAGCCACCTGACCCATACACACCGTCTGAGTCAGCCGCCAATCGGAGACTCTGCTTAGGTCAGCTATCAGCCGGCTACGGCTCGGGGCGGGGTCGATCCGCGTCACACCCGGGGTCTGAGGGATGACACCCTGTGGGGTCGGTACACGTCACACCCGGAGTTTGAAGGATAGCACACCTGTGGAGAGGCTGGACTGCAGCTCGGGGTGGGGTCGGTACACGTCACACCTGGGTCTGAGGGACGACACACCTGTGGAGAGGCAGGACTGACCATGAGCCGTGTCATGCTGTTGATGTTTGAGAGGCAGGACAACATGAGGAGTGGCATGTTGTTCCGTGTGTGGTGTGAGAAGTGGCATGTTGTTCCATGTGTGGTGTGAGCCATGTCATGTTGTTCCGTGTGTGGTGTGAGCCATGCCATGTTGTTCTGTGTGTGGTGTGACCCGTGACATGTTGTTCCGTGTGTGGTGTGAGCCGTGACATGTTGTTCCGTGTGTGGTGTGAGCCGTGACATGTTGTTCCGTGTGTGGTGTGAGCCGTGGCATGTTGTTCCATGTGTGGTGTGAGCCATGACATGTTGTTCCGTGTGTGGTGTGAGCCAATGATTCAGTGCACTCACATCCCCGCTGAGTGAACTAATGCCGACGACAACCAGAGACGTGTGTTTGTGACGTTTGTCGGCAAGGTAAATAGACATGGACCAAAGTAGGTCTGCGAGGTTCCCGGCCTGGTATTGAAGCTTTCATGCGTCCTACATTTGTTCGGCGAAAGGTTTTCTGCCGTGAAGAGTCTTCTTACGCTGCCATTTTATCGGAGCCCGTAACTACTAGTGTTGCAACATCAATAGTTACTAGTATTGTATATTAGTATTCGTTGCCCTCTGGAAAGCGCTGGACCCAGAGAGACATGGCCATTTTCCCCGGTTGAGGAAACAATGCTTTTTCAAGTACCTCCGCAGCTATGCGTTTTGTATAACGCGAAACAGTGTATGACGATTTTGACAAATAATGAAGTGGCACTTCGGGTGGCAAGGAGAACCTTTCGATAGTGCGTTACACCCCATTTTGCGTGCAGCGTCTGCGTTTTCCTCCCGGATTCGCTCCTATCTCCCAATTCTATCTCTATCTTGATGTTTATCCTTATCTCTCTCTCTCTCTCTCTCTCTCTCTCTCTCTCTCTCTCTCTCTCTCTCTCTCCCCCTAATCTCTCTCCCTCTTGACATTGCTCCGCATTCCCATCTTTCCTACTAAACGGGGACGATTTTTTTATGCTTCCGCGTGCCCTGCAGGACAATATGTATACTGATTTAGGAGAATGGTATTGTGAAGCTGAAATAAGAAGATCATGAATGATTAAAAACATGTATCACTTCTGACATCATTAACCTCTATCGTCGAAGCAACACAATTTTTAGTTTGAAATAAATGCTGACATGTGCTCTGTGCGGTACTCAAGCATCTACGAGATGGAAGATTCCAACAAGGTCATTAAGTTGGCTCGTCCACAGCGCTCACACCCCCAGTCAGGGAAGAACCTATGATTGCATAGGGCATCCCTCTGGAGGGGATGCTGCAGGCTTGGATGCTTTTAAGGGTGATGGTGCACTCGAAGAAGAGGGGTGTGGGGTCCGCCCTCATCCCTGGATCCGCCCCTGTCCACAGCCGGCTCCGAGTACGGGCCAGGTGCGCCACATTTGGCTCCAAGTACGGGCCAGGTGCGCCACATTTGGCTCCGAGTACGGGCCAGGTGCGCCACATTTGGCTCCAAGTACGGGCCAGGTGCGCCACATTTGGCTCCGAGTACGGACCAGGTGCGCCACATTTGGCTCCAAGTACGGGCCAGGTGCGCTACATTTGGCTCCGAGTGCAGGCAAAGTGTATCGCATTTGTCTCTAAGTATGGGCAAGATGCGCTACATTTGTCTTCCAGCACGGGCCAGGTGCGCCACATTCGACTCCGAGTACAAGCCAGGTGCGCCAAATGTGTATCGAAGTACGGGCCAGGTGCATCACATTTGTCTTGAAGTACGGGCCAGGTGCGCCACATTTGGTTCTGAGTACGGGCCAGGTGCGCCATATTTGGCTCCGAGTACGGGACAGATGCGCCACATTTGTCTCGAAGTACGGGCCAGGTGCGCCACATTTGGCTCCGAGTACGGACCAGGTGCGCCACATTTGGCTGGGCTGACCGATCAAATGACTGAGGCGTTTCGTACGGAGCCGGGCAGGCGGCACCCCGGGCGGCACCCCGGGCGGCACCCCGGGTGGCACCCCGGGCGGCACCCTGGGCGGCACCCCGGGCGGCACCCCGGGCGGCACCCCGGGCGGCACCCCGGGCGGCACCCCGGGCGGCACCCCGGGCGGCACCCCGGGCGGCACCCTGGGCGGCACCCCGGGCGGCACCCCGGGCGGCACCCCGGGCGGCGCCTCGGGCGGCGCTCCGGGGGGAGGGGGCGGTCAGCCGTACACGACGGCTGGGGCCAAGCCAAACCCGCATCTGGGCCAGACCCAAGTCAGACACGAATCTCAACTGTGCTCCCTTGGTACCTCGTAAACACGTGCAGCTTATCGCATCCGATTTTCGAGAACGAACACGAAATTTGGAATACCTGAAGCCTATTTCAGCAAGTTAACGCGGTGCATTGAACATTTAGGCGAGTGCTGGATATTTGGCAGAACAACCCCATTGTGGAAATAGCATAGTGCCTTCAATTTTGAGACATCTGCATTGAAAAGAAAAGAACAACCAGCTTGAGCTGAAATTGGTTGCAAACTTGTGGAGGTAGGGCTTATCTTTGAGCATGACATATGTGGCATAAGCTAAACATGCATCATGCCGAATTGTCGAATTGGCACGGGTGCCAAGCTGTGTTACGACCATTATTTCCTCACAGCTTTTCCACTCAGTTAATGTCACATACGAGCGTCCAGCGCGGTACTATCCATCCCATCCTCGAGGTCGTCCAGCCTCGGGGCACGCAGGTCGCGTGGCATGACCACGTAGCCACGTGACCGGCGGCTGCCTGGGCCGCCTGTTGTCGCCGTCATCGCGCTAGATGCAGACCGGCCGACTCCCTTGGCGCTACAGACTGTCTCCGGGCAGTTATCGGGACACTAGTGCAATCTGAACTCTCCGGGATGGCGTGAGGCGAGCGGCAGCTTTGTCAGTGGTCATTTCTGCAGCAGTGTGACGTCACTTCTCAGTGGCGTGAACGTCGACTCTGCAGTTACTATTGGCTCTGACTTTCACTCAGTGATACAGTAGCAAAACTTCCACTAAAATAAATGCAAAGCACAATGGTGCAATACGCAATGCTCTCAGGAAGAGTGCACCAAATTTTCGGTATATTGCCTTCATCTGAGTGACCAAATAAGGGAGACTTCACCGAGATGGAGGCTTAAGAGCGTCACACAGGTCATTAAGCCGAAACGTTGGTGTACTTTTCTTGAGAATATAGCGGCTTGTGCCGTTGTGTTTATTTTGTATTTAATTTATCATGAACTATCCACCAAGATGTGAGGGCTTATAGGCAAACGATGGCATATTAACTTCTGGCAATTCCCACCTAACAAGTTTGCCCTTCCGTCGCTTTATACTTTATACTGCCTTTCTTAATATTCCTATTATTATTGATAACAGTGTCCTTTTACCTCAGAATAGGCACGTGCTATTTTGACCAATTTGTCAATCCAGTGATGCCTAGCTCACTTCAAATTGTTCTGCAAATCATAACATAAGAGTCAGTTACTGTCGGACATTCAGCAAGTTTATTCAGCAGCAGTGCCATTCCTGTTGCAATTCGGCTGTTGCAGCGAAGAGTCAGCCACCTTGGCTCGAGACAGCGGTCTGACACAGCGACCTCCGATAACCTTCAGCCGTAAAACAGATGGCAGCACCTCCGCGCCGATCATGAGTCTGAACCAAGGCTTATCGAGTGAGGTTGGACAGTGCGTCAGCTGCTGGGGTGTCGTTTAGCTACATATATGACGCGTGGGACGATTGTGGTCGATGTATGTTTTTTATATGTGCGTGCACAAATTGAATCGATGACAGTGCAACATTTTTGTGATTACAGCCAATTGTTCTTGCCAAAGTGCTTCCAAATCTATGGATTAATCGCCTAGTTTTCTTCAGGCACGTTCATTGGTTGAAAACAATATAGGGCGCACGTCCTGCCATGCCAGCGACGCCCCCGTGGGAAGGGTTTGGAATGGGAATATAAATGCAACTGTGTTTTATAGTTTCGTTTCACGAAAACTATTCTTTCTATTGTCAACAATTTTCCACTGCAATTGGAGAACTTGGCGCGCACAGACAGAAACTGATGTAGCTCACAATCACCACATGCGTCATATATGTAGCTAAGCGACACCCCAGCGGCTGATTGCTATTTTCCAGGGCTGAGTCTGAGCATACGAATTTACGGCGTTGGTCTGAACATAGGTGAGGAGTAGGTGCTTCCCTGGTATCTGGTGTGCGAGTGGATGCCGGGCGGCGAATCTGATAACAGCTATGATTGGCGTGCATCACGCAAGCGCCCTGCAACATGCCAACGGGCTTAAATATTGTATCAAACAAAAGTTAGCTTACTGAAGCTACGGGACATTTCTGTTGTGATGTACCTTTTATGTGCGTCGGTCCACTTGGCTATTGGCACGTGTTGAACGACCTTGCGACGACTGACCCAGGCATAATTTTATACGGGGAGTGTGTGGAGGGTGGACCCAAAAGCTATATCAGCGAGAACGCTTTGCGAAGTGCAATGAAAAGTTATCGCTTAACCCGCGCCGTCTTTCCGGTCAAATCCTCACACCCCGTCTCGGGGGGGGGCGGTTGAAGACCACCATCCCTCTAAAATACAAACTAAGCATCGCACGAAAATGAAAGAGGTGTCATCAGAAAGCACTCGACGAGTAGAGTGCGACTCCACCCTCCAAATAAAAATCCCGAAAAAGTGACGTCACCAAGGTGGCTAGATTTTCACGATTTTTCACGACTTACATTATGTTTTTGACTCTGGGGAGTTCATTTTGGGGATATATGAAGAAAAAAAAAATATTTGGAATGAGAAAAGGACAGCGAAATCGACCAGTGCTATATTTTTTGCCCAACAAAAATAAATAAATAAAATTTTGAAATTTAACAATTTGGAGTTTTCTAGTTTTCTTTAATTTTCCTTTTACAATGTGTAGAACGGACCGAGAAACATTGTTGGAAATCAACTTGCCCTAATAAAATATGGTTACTTTAGCCAGAATCCTGTATTTGAACTGCAATTTGGCAAATACGCAAAATGTATATGTAGTCAAGAACGAAAAAAGATGAAAAATTCCACTTGTACGTTTTGTTGCATCCGTAAAGATAAGCAAACGCTAAAAGTTTCATTAAAATATCTGTATCGGTTAAAGCGTGAAGACTGGCTGAGCTTTTCTGGAGGTGACCTCATTTGACCGTGACTAACCCGTTGACCCCATGTGACCTGACATAAAAATTTTGAATCACCATGTCAAATTAATGTAGGAAAAGGTATGCCAAATTTGGATGCGCTGCCGCGTGCCGTTCATCCGCTATCCGCGAAAAACCTGAGGGGGTGGCTGAAGACCCCCGAGGGTTAAGGTGGTGTAGATCACAAAATGTATTGTTAAGCTGGTGTGCTTTTGTTTTGCTAACGAGCGCCCCCTTGGCTGTGAATCTGTTTACTAGCAATGTTCCACGTTGTACAGGCCTTAAAAATAATTGCGTGCGTTATAAATAGTTCCATTTGTTCATTTCGTTTTGGAAAATGGCTTTAGTGATCACAAGGAATGAATTGAAAAGTGATTTAAAAGGCAAAACTTATCTGACACGAGAAGAGCTCTTATGTGAGGTTTTGTGGACATCGTAACATAAAACAAACATGTTGAAAATGTTTACATGACTGTGTCCGTCCTTGTTCAAACTTGTTCAAAAATGTCTCGACATGGTACTGTGCTTGTGTGAACATTGTGACTGTGTTTATCCAGCCATTGTGACTGTGTTTGTCTGGACAGTGCGATTTTGTTTGTTTGGACAATGGTGACTATGTTTGTCTGGGAAAGGTTGCCATGTTTGTCTGGACAGCATGGTTGTGTTTGTCTGAACAATGTGACCGCGTTTTCTGAACAGCATTGCTGTGTGTCTGTCCGGACAGTGTGGCCGTGTGTTTGTCCGGCCAGTGTGGCTGTGTGATTGTCCGGACAGTGTGGCTGTGTGTTTGTCCGGACAGTGTCGCTGTGTGTCTGTCTAGACAGTGGTGCTGTGTGTTTGTCCGGACCGTGTGGCTGTGTGTTTGTCCGGACAGTGGTGCTGTGTGTTTGTCCGGACAGTGTCGCTGTGTGTCTGTCTAGACAGTGGTGCTGTGTGTTTGTCCGGACAGTGGTGCTGTATGTTTGTCCGGACAGTGTCGCTGTGTGTCTGTCTAGACAGTGTGGCTGTGTGTTTGTCCGGACAGTGTCGCTGTGTGTCTGTCCGGACAGTGTCGCTGTGTGTTTGTCCGGACAGTGGTGCTGTGTGTTTGTCCGGACAGTGTCGCTGTGTGTCTGTCCGGACAGTGGTGCTGTGTGTCTGTCCGGACAGTGGTGCTGTGTGTCTGTCCGGACAGTGTGGCTGTCCAGACAGTGTCGCTGTGTGTCTGTCCGGACAGTGTCGCTGTGTGTTTGTCCGGACAGTGGTGTGTATGTTTGTCCGGACAGTGTCGCTGTGTCTGTCCGGACAGTAGTGCTGTGTCTGTCCGGACAGTGGTGCTGTGTCTGTCCGACAGTGTGGCTGTTTTGTCCGGACAGTGTCGCTGTGTGTCTGTCCGGACAGTGTCGCTGTGTGTCTGTCCGACAGTGGTGGTGTCTGTCCGGACAGTGTCGCTGTGTGTCTGTCCGGACAGTGGTGCTGTGTGTTTGTTCTGCCAGCTTGGCTGTGTATTTGTTCTGCCAGCTTGGCTGTGTGTTTGTCCGGACAGTGGTGATGTGTGTTTGTCCGGACAGTGTCGCTGTGTGTCTGTCTAGACAGTGGTGCTGTGTGTTTGTCCGGACAGTGGTGCTGTGTGTTTGTCCGGACAGTGTCGCTGTGTGTCTGTCCAGACAGTGGTGCTGTGTGTTTGTCCGGACAGTGGTGCTGTGTGTTTGTCCGGACAGTGTCGCTGTGTGTTTGTAGACAGTGTGGCTGTGTGTTTGTCCGGACAGTGGTGCTGTGTGATTGTCCGGACAGTGGTGCTGTGTGATTGTCCGGACAGTGGTGCTGTGTGATTGTCCGGACAGTGTCGCTGTGTATCTGTCCAGACAGTGTCGCTGTGTGTTTGTCCAGACAGTGTGGCTGTGTGTTTGTAGACAGTGTCGCTGTGTGTTTGTAGACAGTGTGGCTGTGTGTTTGTCCGGACAGTGTGGCTGTGTGTTTGTCCGGACAGTGTCGCTGTGTTGACAGTGGTGTGTGTCTGTCCGGACAGTGGTGCTGTGTGTCTGTCCGGACAGTGTGGCTGTGTGTTTGTCCGGACAGTGTCGCTGTGTGTCTGTCCGGACAGTGTCGCTGTGTGTCTGTCCGGACAGTGGTGATGTGTGTCTGTCCGGACAGTGTCGCTGTGTGTCTGTCCGGACAGTGGTGCTTCCGGACAGTGTCGCTGTGTGTCTGTCCGGACAGTGGTGCTGTCTGTCCGGACAGTGCGTGTGTCTGTCCGGACAGTGTGGTGTGTGTTTGTCCGGACAGTGTCGCTGTGTGTCTGTCCGGACAGTGGTGCTGTGTGTCTGTCCGGACAGTGTGGCTGTGTGTTTGTCCAGACAGTGTCGCTGTGTGTCTGTCCGGACAGTGTCGCTGTGTGTTTGTCCGGACAGTGGTGCTGTGTGTTTGTCCGGACAGTGTCGCTGTGTGTCTGTCCGGACAGTGGTGCTGTGTGTCTGTCCGGACAGTGGTGCTGTGTGTCTGTCCGGACAGTGTGGCTGTGTGTTTGTCCGGACAGTGTCGCTGTGTGTCTGTCCGGACAGTGTCGCTGTGTGTCTGTCCGGACAGTGGTGCTGTGTGTCTGTCCGGACAGTGTCGCTGTGTGTCTGTCCGGACAGTGGTGCTGTGTGTTTGTTCTGCCAGCTTGGCTGTGTGTTTGTCCGGACAGTGGTGATGTGTGTTTGTCCGGACAGTGTCGCTGTGTGTCTGTCTAGACAGTGGTGCTGTGTGTTTGTCCGGACAGTGGTGCTGTGTGTTTGTCCGGACAGTGTCGCTGTGTGTCTGTCCAGACAGTGGTGCTGTGTGTTTGTCCGGACAGTAGTGCTGTGTGTTTGTCCGGACAGTGTCGCTGTGTGTTTGTAGACAGTGTGGCTGTGTGTTTGTCCGGACAGTGGTGCTGTGTGATTGTCCGGACAGTGGTGCTGTGTGATTGTCCGGACAGTGGTGCTGTGTGATTGTCCGGACAGTGTCGCTGTGTATCTGTCCAGACAGTGTCGCTGTGTGTTTGTCCAGACAGTGTGGCTGTGTGTTTGTAGACAGTGTCGCTGTGTGAGACAGTGTGTGTGTGTTTGTCCGGAGCATGTGGCTGTGTGTTTTGTCCGGACAGCTGTGGCTGTGTTGTCTGTCCGGACAGTGTGTGCTGTGTGTCTGTCCGGACAGTGGCTGTGTGTCTGTCCGGACAGTGGGCTGTGTGTTTGTCCGGACAGTGTGTGTCGCTGGGTCTGTGTGTCTGTCCGGACAGTGGTGCTGTGTGTCTGTGGCTGTGTGTTTGTCCGGACAGTGTGGCTGTGTGTCTTGTCCGGACAGTGCTTGGCTGTGTTTTTGTCCGGACAGTGGCTGGCTGTGTGTTTGTCCGGACAGTTGGCTGTGTGTTGTCTGTCCGGACAGCTTGGCTGTGTGTTTGTCCTGCCAGCTTGGCTGTGTGTTTGTCCTGCCAGCTTGGCTGTGTGTTTGTCCGGACAGCTTGGCTGTGTGTTTGTCCTGCCAGCTTGGCTGTGTGTTTGTCCCGACAGCTTGGCTGTGTGTTTGTCCTGCCAGCTTGGCTGTGTGTTTGTCCTGCCAGCTTGGCTGTGTGTTTGTCCTGACAGCTTGGCTGTGTATTTGTCCTGCCAGCTTGGGTGTGTGTTTGTCCCGACAGCTTGGCTGTGTGTTTGTCCCGACAGCTTGGCTGTGTGTTTGCCCACCAGATCAAAGTATTCGCAGTGGCAGCGGGAGAGCAGGATAACATCCGGTCGAACCAGAGGCAGGACACCTCCGACCTCTCACCACGATCTCTGGAGACGGGAGCGGCAGGGCCCCCACCGACACGTTCGTTCGCCGCACGGCACCCTTTGGTGCCCCGTTCACAGCATACCTACTGTACTAGCGGCAGGTATCAGAAAGGTGGGGTGGGGTATGCATGACGCCTGCTGTACACTATAAGTGGGGAGAGATGGATATGGGTGGGAGAGGTAGATATAGAATGGATATGTATAGAAAGATAGCCACGAAGCCTGGTGCCAGATTATCACGATAAGGAGGATAAGGAGCACAGAGATGGATATGTAGATGAAGAGAGGTAGATATAGATATAGATAGATGTATAGGAATAAAGATAGAGTTAGAGATAGAGATAGAGATGGAGATGGAGATTGAGGTAGCGATAGAGGTGGAGACGGAGATGAAGATGGAGATGGAGATGGAGGTGGAGATGGAGACGGAGATGGAGATGGAGATGGAGATAGTGAGAGTGAAAAAGACCGAGAGAGATTGAAGTGTTCAGAAAATTACGAGATCAGGGCACCAGGAGGTCCAGAGATGAAAAAAAGTCAACAGAAGGAAGAAAAAGAGGAAAAATCAGACGGATGTTGCGTGGTGAAGTGACCAGCTGCAACGTGGTGAGGTGACCAGCTGAAACGGTGACGTAAGAGACAGGCGTGCCAGAAGCGAGCCGAACATGCTGGAAGGGTGACACACAACAGAGAGGACGGAATAACGAGCGTGGCGGCTGCAGGGATGACGTAGGTGTTTATTGAGTGTGCAGGCGAGCAGCAGAGGTCAGCCAGAGGTCAAATACACTTCCGGTACGGTGTGAGTGATGTCGCCGCCGGACGTCTAGCTGGCACAGAGGCTCGCGTTGCAGGAAGGGCAGACCGTGCACCAGGGGGGAGACGGAGAGGTTCAGGAAGGGGAGACCGTGCACCAGGAGGGAGACGGAGAGGTTCAGGAAGGGGAGACGGTGCACCAGGAGGGAGGCGGAGAGGTTCAGGAAGGGGAGACGGGGAGGTTCAGGAAGGGGACCGTGCACCAGGAAGGAGACGGAGAGGTTCAGGAAGGGGACCGTGCACCAGGAAGGAGACGGAGAGGTTCAGGAAGGGGAGACCGTGCACCAGGAAGGAGACGGAGAGGTCAGGAAGGGGAGACCGTGCACCAGGAGGGCGGGGGAGGGAACAGGAAGGGAGACCGTCGTGCACCAGGAGGGAGACGGAGAGGTTCAGGAAGGGGAGACGGTGCACCAGGAGGGAGACGGAGAGGTTCAGGAAGGGGAGACCGTGCACCAGGAGGGAGGCGGAGAGGCTCAGGAAGGGGAGACGGTGCACCAGGAGGGAGGCGGAGAGGTTCAGGAAGAGACATGGAGACGAGGCAGGGTGAGGGCAACAGAGAGTGGGTGAATCTTCACCGGGTGCACCTTGCTGCACTCGGTATGTTTGGGGCAAATTTTTATTTTGTATCTCCCATATTTTCAACCAGCAGATCGAGGAAATTTAATAATGAAATGACAGCATACTAATGTACGATGCCAAATTGATCCATCACGGATAGGAAGTTTGGCTTATGTGCACCTTAGCCCACTTTAAAATAACCAGTCTCTGCGCTCAGATCCTCATCCCGTCTCTCGAGACGGATCGCTAAAGATCCCCGCTAACTCCTAAGCTAATCATTACATGAAAACTCCCTGAGTATCATTGGAAAGTACTCGACGAATAGGATGCGAAAGCAGTCTTACTTGTTAGTTTCGAAAATTCTGAGAATCGAAGTTGCGGTTGGTAAAAAGAGTTAATGTTTGAAAAGCACTAGATATCTGAATATTAAGGTAATTTAGGTTGGTGAATGCAATCATGACACCATCTAGTCCTGGCAGCTGGAAATAAACCACCAAAACGGCAGGGTATAAATCAACTTAACCCGAATTGCGCACTTTTTCTTCATCTGGCCATCACTTTTCTTCATCTCTGTCACTTGATAAAGGTCAAGGAAATCGGATACGGAATTTCTCCTGATGCTTCTGTACGCAACCAAGGTGAAAATGAGGTTAGAAGAACATACATATTACAAAAGTCAGAAATTGTCCGTAATCTCACGCCACTTAAATAACACCAAACATGCGATCGAGATGCACGTTTGGTAGATAATTCCAACTTGCACTCGCGTAGCAAGTTTCATTTCAATATATTTTACATTGCGTCAGCGATCGATCCTCAACAATTTTGAAGCTGACACTATTCGACCTTAGTTCGGTCGATGGCCTTACATAATTTCAGGTTGAAATTTTTCCGTCAGACGCAAAAACGACCACGGAAAGGGTGCTATAAGTGTCGGGCTATGATTTCCGCCGTTTGTTACCCATAAACCACGACACCTCAACAACTCCAAAAAAGTCTAGTCAGAAATGTCAGTCAAACCATTCAGATGAACTCTGCTATGTATGGCACGCCTAACATGGCGAGTTGTGTACCATCTGAAGGCGTTCCAAGTTAATCGCTCTCGGCTGTGTTCTTCAAGCTACATTCTGCTGAAGCCCTGCCATGTGCACAATATCAGACAAGTGCATGGAAGTCTCACCTATAAGGTGTTGACTGGAGGAAGACTCAATTGGCGACTGCGAGACCTCGGTCCGAGGAAACTACACTCTTTCCTAGCCAACTAGACTCACCTGAGTTAACCGAACTCCGCCCGAGCCAAGCAGACTCCGCCGCTCCCCTCCCTCCCTTATGTAATTGTAGTCATTTGTGTCATATATATATATATATATATATATATATATATATATATATATATATATATATATATATATATATATATATAAATATATATGGTACATATATATGTGTGTGTATGTGCGTGCGTGCGTGCGTGCGTGCGTGCGTGCGTGCGTGCGTGCGTGTGTGTGTGTGTGTGTGTGTGTGTGTGTGTGTGTGTGTGTGTGTGTGTGTGTATGTGTGTGTGTGTGTGTGCGTGTATGTGTGTATGTATACATATATCTGCAGTTTCGCTATCGCCGTCCAGTAATTTCTGGGCATCTTACAAACTTAGTGAAACATGAAGCACTTAAAATGTTGGTGTGCCTGCTTGATGCTTTTAATGACATACCTATTGGTTTCACCGACGGCAGAAACACTAAGTGTTGGTTCTATTCGATGTCTTGCGTTTTGCGTTCCAGTTGCGAGGAGCTCAAATGTCTCAACTGCTGGCGGGCGAGTCGGCTGCCTTTACGACATGCCACCGGCCCGGCAACAGACGTCCACGCCGACAATCGGCATCGGAACGGCCAATTGCAGATTGCGGCCGCGACTGTGGTGTGCACTGCACGCCAGACTCACAGCAGATAAGGCGCTCGTGTTGGCCAAGTGGCCTGCTATCAACTCGACGGTAAAGCTTTCCAACGCTCACCGATGCACCACCGGAGGACGGCGAGTCGCTTCGGTACAGCGGACTCTGGCCCGGCCTTCGAGGTCTGCAAGCTCAGCAGTAAGATTACCGCTGACTTGTGGCAGGAGGAGCAAATTCGGTAGACTGATCAGCAGTGCCCAGTGTTGTTGCGAAGGCGGCCCTCGTGCCAATGCAAGGGTGGGCGGAGCGAAACACATCACGCCCCGCCCACTCCGACAGTGGGTGGAGCGCGTCCCAGCAATCTCAGGGAAATCTCCCTGGTAGCGGGACCTGTTTGTTGATCCCGGCTGTTCTGGTGGACTGTTCGGTGTTTTGGACGATGAAGAAGGAAATGATCCAACTGCTGATATTAACACGCGCCCTGGAGTGGGAGGGTGGGGTCGAAATTCGCTCACCCTCCGGTTTTTCGTGCATAATTCCAGATTTTACCGGTCGATACACGTCATTTTTGCATACATGCTTAGAAATGACCGACACGTTGCTTAAAGCAAGAAAAGCGGAAGTCGGCCGAACCCTTTTTTAGTTAGGGGTCGTTAAAATAAAAATAGATCGTAGTTCCAGATCACGAAAACTGTGCGGACGCGCGTTCCGTATATTGGCAAAATGGAAGTGTCCTTGGCAACATTAGCGACTTGTTTGATGTATATTGTCATGCTATATAGTTTCAAAGTCATGTTAGGTCACCGAGGTCAAGTCAGGTCAAGTTCATGGCAGGTTAATGAAACCAAACTTGGCCAGCTGGAATATTGTCATAAATGACAATGACTGGCATGCGATTGATGTCACTTTGCATGTCACTCCCTACACATCCTGAAAACTACTATTTGTCATTATGTATCTAAGCGCCTCCATACTTTATTCATGTACTTGACTCCTTTCTTTGCGAAGCCGATTGCGCCGAGCCACCCAATGGAGCAGTCGGGCGGGCGGCCAGGTTCGAGCAACTGGAGCAGGTTATGGCCTGATAAAGTGCTGCTAAATAGGTGACCTGAGATCAAACACCGAGTCTAGCATCTTCATTGCATCATTAGTAATGTCCAAAACATCCTTGAAACCAATTTTGGAGCATTCAAACACAATCACTGCATCCATGACAATGACAAGCCAAGCCACGCAAAAAAAAGTTGACATATCTGACCTCATTTGGCATTCAAGGTAGGGTCATGAAACCTAGAGCTTCAAACCTAGGGCCATGAAATTTGCACACAATATAGATGAAATGAAATAATTAAATTTGCACACAACCTGTCCTAAACGTGAACAAACGATCATGCATGACAATTGAAATGTTTAATAATCTACCGTACTCATCCACCCTGCAAATTTCGTTGCTCCAGCTTTTATAGAAGCCGAGATCTTATAGGGGTGGGGGGACGGAATCCGCCGCCCTCCAGTGCGTGTAATTTTCAGAGGCCTTCCAGGGCGCGTGCTATGATAAGCAAACATCACTGAACCGGTCATGTTAGTTCCAAGATGACTAAAGTGCCAAGTAAAATGTGCCACGGTGTCCTGAAATTGCTGCGAAATTCATATGCATGTTCTCGTTGGGCCGGGCTTTGTACGGGCTACATTGAGAACAAAATTGCCGGGCCGGATAGGACTAGGGCATCATGGGCACTGGTACCTCTTGGGCAGGGCTTATAAATTTGGTTCGTTTCGAAACTCTAGACTAGACTCTGGGGCAGCGCATCCACTAGCACGTTGGCTGGGGCCGCGCCCCCAGTCAAAGGTCCTTAGTAGAGACCATGCTCCCAATTGTGCCGCTTAAGCCCAACCCGCTGAATTTCCCACCTATGTGGTAGACCAATCCCCACCCCCAGGGATGTCGCGCTATTCTCCATGGTCTATCGCTCAGGCGCTCTTCCCTCCTCCCAGGTGCGTCGCAAGGTCCCCGACCCGGGGATGGGGCAGAGCTCACCTGACCCTGGCTAAAGGCAGCCGCCGCAACTCAGCTGTGTCGCATGGTCCCCCGACCCGGGGATTGGGTAGGGCTCACCTGACCTTGGCTGAAGGTAGCCGCCGCAACTCAGACGTGCCGCACAGTATCCCCTACTACTGGCAGACTGGACCCGCGGACACTGGCGTCCGCTCCCGCTGCCCACCATAGCTTCGACCGGCCGCCGCCAGGGGTCTGGCAAAGTTTACGGCTGCGGCCGCTAGGCGTTCACAATCATGCCTAACTTGGCAGTGCAAAATTTGTGTTTGGAGTATCAGGCATTGTTAGTTTTTTCGTTGTTTACAATTAGAACTCACTGGGCCAATGATTTCCTGCATGGCTATGTTCTTCAGAGATACTTGTAAAATTTTGTCAAGACTGCATGCACAGCCCCAAAACATTATTTCCCACCTTTGCATCTTGGGTGAGCAAGCATGCTTTCCGTGCCAATAGAACATAAACACAACACACATTGCATACAATTCCGCCTGTGACTATTTTCAGTGGCAAACTATTATCTCTACCACGTGGCCAAAAGAGGTGTACTAGGAAATGCAATATTCGAGCCACAGGTAAATCAATACTTCCAACCTGGTTATAAACAGCGAACAAAACTTCGAATATCTTGCGACAACTCAATCACACCAACAGAACGTTAAACGCCGAATTGGCGTTGAAAAGATAAACTAAATCTATCTTTTGGACGCTAGATAGACGTTCATTACCCGGTCGTGACATACCCCGGTGCACACTGTGCGACGCTCCAATCGCGTTAAACGTACGTAAAACGCAGCCTTTACGGGCGTCTGAAACACGTTCGATTGCCGTTCGCCGACAAAACCGCCTAATAACGATGAATGAACGCTTGGAAAGCGTCAAAACGCCATAGTGTGAACCGAGCTTAACGCGAAAATATCTGACACAAAACACCGTAATCCCCAAGAGCAACATCAGAAAAACGACGCCTTAGGGTTCTCCAGGAAATTATAATTCGGGAGAGGGGAGTGATTTTTTAGGCGTGCCGGACCATAAAGGTCACCTGCGCCCCCTTTAAAGGAACACGTTACATATCTATCTATGAAAGCGAGTGTTACAATCAAGGTACAGGCAAAGGGACATTTACGTTAACCCGCGCCGTCTTTCCTGTCAAATCCTCCCACCCCGTCTTGGGGGCTGAGGGTGGGAGAGGTGTCATCGGAAGGCGCTCGACGAGTAAGGTCCAGGTCAACCCTCCAAAACACCTTCCCCCAAAAGTGACTTTGCCAGGGGGCTAGATTATCACGACTTTTCACGACTTACGTTATGTTTTTTACTCTGGGCGTCCATTTTGGGGATATATGAGAAAAAAAAAGTATTTGGAGTGAGAAAAGGACAGCCAAATCGACCAGGGTTATAATTTTTTTGTCCCGCCGAAAATAAAAGTTTTACTTTTTGAAATTTCTAAATTTTGAGTTTACAAGTTTTCTTTAATTTCCCTCTTCCAATGGGTAGAGCAGACCGAGAAACGTTGTTGGAAGTCAACTTGCCCTAATAAAAATGTTTGCTTTAGCCAGAATCCTGCATTTGAACTGAATTTGGCAAATACGCAAAATTTATAGTTAGTCAAAGACAAAAAAAAAAAGCAAAATTCAACTCCTTCGTTTTGTTGCGTCCGTAAAGATAAGCAAACGCTGAAAGTTTCATTAAAATATTTGTATCAGTTAAACCGTGACGACTGGTTGAACTTTTTCGAGGTGACCCCACTTGACCTTGACAAACTCGTTGACCCTAGGTGATCTGACCTAAAAATTTTGAATCAGCATGTCAAATTGATGTGGGAAAAGGTATTGCAAATTTGGGCGCGCTACCGCGCGCCGTTCGTCCGCTATCCGCGAAAACCCCGAGGGGGGGCGGTTGAAGACCCTCCCTCCCGAAACGGGACACGAGTTAAGGGAATTTTACGCTGTACTTTGTGCGAGGTTTTTGGGTGCTGAAGGCGGGGGCTGGGTTTGGGACGTCTCCTTGATGTCTAACTGGTTTTAATTTTACTTTACTCCTCCACAAAATAATTTGTGGTTTGGGGGGTTGGGGGTTTTGAGAGTGTCGAGTTGATTTTGCCAGGATGCCGGCTTTAGCCTACTCCTATCGAAAAGCACCGAGGGATTTTTAACGTGCGGACAAGGAGGCAATTGTCCACACCGCCTCTCACGCCGGCTGCCGCGTGTTAGTTGTTAGTAGCTGGTTAGTCTAAGCATGCCGTACAGGGTTGTTAGTTGGATTAGTACCGTGTTTGACAATTTGGTTCTTCTACGTTCGCTGTTCCTCTGGGTAGCCATTTACGTTAGGAGTCGGAAGGCAAATCGACTCATTTACGTCCGACGGCTCCTCTGGATAGTCGTTTTACGTTAAGCTGCTTTTTAAAAAGTGCTTTGTGTTTTCCTAAAGCAAGTCGGCTCATCTACCTCGGACGGCACCGCTAGGTAGCCAATTGTTCCTAACTGGGAAGCAAATCGGCTCATGCACATCCGACGCCATGCGGGGATGGCTATTTACGTGTTTCCTACGAGTGTTTCGCATGGTCATGTATTGCAAGTTGATGTGAATGTTGGTGGTGTGTTGCCTAGAGAGCTCGTGCTAGTTCTGTGGCATACAGATATTCAAATAGCAATTCAATGAGCTCTGCGTGTTTATCACCGAAAAGCGATGGAAGCGATAGGGTGATGCCCTCTCTCTGGCAGAAGGCCATAAGTGGCTGTCTCTGAGAACTAAAGCTACTGCGGTCTAGCAGGGTGTGGCCTATGTTTAACGTGGTGTTGCAGGTGTCGCAGTGAAGTGTTGTGTGTTGGTTATCCTCTAATCGAGGCTGTGTTAGTTTTGTGCAACCGGTTCTAAGTCTAGTGAGGATGACCTCATTTTGTCGGTGAGACTGATTTGATGTGTTCCATGTGCCTATGGTTGGTTTGATTGCGTGGGCGTGGTTGCATTTCTGCTGTGTTGAGTTGTGTTGTGTCCATGTAATCTGTTGGTGTTGGCGAATGCGGTGTTGTAGGAGTTAATCCGGGAACAAAAACTTGTCCTAAACGTGCACAATCGGTCATGCATAACATTTCAATTGTTTAACAAGTTCACCAGGTGAACAGCCGTACAGTGTGTACTATCTGCGTGGTGCATGTTTTAGAAATGCATGTCTAGACTAGCATTGCTTTCCAGAAGCGCTTACGATAAAAGGTACGATACTTAACTCTAAAAGTATTTACTAACTGGATGCGTCCCACGACAGATCGACCAAACCTTTTCACATTTTACGCTCACTAAATTTGTATTTGGCCAAACTTGATGTACAGAGTAGTCTTGTGCGCTGAACACGCCTGAACATGTTTTAGCCCGATCTGACTACAGGTTTCGGATTTATAGTCTACGGCAGTATTTTGAGGTCACCCAACAAGTGTATCTTTGACGTTAGATATCTCATCGATAATGAAGAGGAAGTGCATCTTATGCATCTTTGACAAGAAGAATGATTACAGAAAAAACATCCGTGATACAATGTGAATGTTTCTCACTTTTGACTTCGTGAACCCATGACCTCGTGACCTCATGACCTTCTGTGGCACATGGCCCATTCAAATTGATAAATTTGATGGCAGAAATGCAAATGAGCATGATTAATCTACCGTATATTAACATATAAACAAAGGTGCGTTTTGGTTTTAAATATCCCATATACGCGTCCGTTCTCCATGGTTTCAATCATTTTCCGAATTCCGGAACGGGCGGATTTAGAATACGTTGTCTCCCATTGGAAAACTACGAGGATCGAGCAATGAGATAAAGAGTGATGATGTAAATACGCTTGCATAACAAAACTATTTAAACTTATTGCTATAAGTCTTATAGTTTGCCTTAATAAACTTCACAAAGTCCAAGGCAACTCATCACTGGGAGGTTAGTGATTGAAGTTCATGGGCATATCGACTGGATCGGTCATGCAGCGAACCTATCATCGCCAGTCAATCAATGACATATGCACCAAGATCGGTCGACGAAACAACTACATGTGAAGGGGCCGATGTACGTGATGCATCATGCCGTGCTACGATCCTCATTTTGTCAGATGTAAAAGCGAGTTAATGGTGAGCATAAATCACAGGAAACCTATTTCTGATAGGAGGCGGAAGTGATACGATTAGTCACATGCTGTGATCCGTGAAACTTTTCTTTCTTTTTTCAAATTTAATAAAATATAAATAATTTTTTTTTTTCTTTACCATTTTTTTATATAAAAAGAAAGGGTTTTTTTCTTTCTATATTTATATTTTTTTTTTCAAAAATTTTTTTGGTTTTTTTTGCAATTCTTGCCCACCCTTGAAGGCCGCCGTTTCTACGCCGATAATTGAATCCAGCGTCGCGGCAGATCAAGTTAAAAAAAAAAAAAAAAAAAAAAAAAAAAAAAAAAAAAAAAAAAAAAAATTTTTTAGGCGTACCGGACCATAAAGGTCACTTGCGCCGCCTTGAAAGGAGCACGTTATATGTCCCTCTATAAAGCGAATGTTTGCGAATGTTATAAATGGTTGCGTAGGTGCTGAAGGCGGGGGCTGGGCTGGGGACATCTCCCTAATGTCTAAGTGGTTTTAATTTTACTTTATTCCTCCACAAAATCATTTGTAGTTTGGGTGGGGTGGAGATGCTTTGAGAGTGGCGAGAAGTTGATTTTGCCGGTGTGTCGGCTTTAGCCTACTGCTATAGAAGATCACTAAGGAATCTTTATCGTGCGAACAAGGAGATAATTGTCTACACCGCCTATCACGCCGGCCGCCGCGTGTTGGTTATTTAAAGCGGGTTAGTCTAAGCATGTAGTGCAGGGTTGTCAGTTGGGTTAGTACGGTGATTTTCAATTCGGTTTTTCTACGTACGTTGTACCTCTGGGTAGCCGTTTACGTTATGAGCTGCAAGGCAAATCGGCTCATCTACGTCCAATAGCTTCTCTGGGTAGTCGTTTTTCGTTATGCTAGTTTGCATTTTTAGTTTTAATTTTTATGCTTTCCTAAAGCAAGTCGGCTCATCTACTTCCGATGGCACCGGTAGGTAGCCGCCATTCATGTCTAATTGGGAAACAAATCGGCGCATGTGCGTCCGACGCCATGCGGGGATGGCAAATTTATGTCTTCACCAGGAGTGTTTCGCGGCCATACTTTGTGAGCTGATGTGAGCGTTGGTGGTGTGATGCCTACAGTACTCCTGCTACTTTTGTGGCGTACATATATTCGAATAGCAATTGAAGGAGTTCTGGGTGTTTGTCACCGAGAAGCGATAAAAGCGACAGGGTGATACCTTCTCTCAGGGAGAATGCCTCAAGTGGTTGTCTTTGAGAGCTAAAGCTACTGTAGTCTAGCAGGATGTGGCCTGTGCGTAACGTGATGTTACAGGTGTCACAGTGAGGTGTTGTGTATTGGTCACCTTCTAATCGAGGCTGTGTTGGTCTCTTTGACCAGACTCTAGTGAGGATGACCTCTTATTTGTCGGTAAGATTGATTTGATGTGTTCCATGTTCTAGCCGTGGACATCTGACTGTTTTTCTGGCAGTTCGTTTCCCGCTGCTAAAAAACATGACATGGAGTGATAAGGCCTGTGATTTCACCATCATTTCACCAATTACCTGTAAATTGATCTAAATTTCACCATCCTACCCCAATGTTTTTGGACGGCTATTTTACCCGCCGAAGATGAAAACAGCCATTATCGAAAATTCGGTGGTGAACATCTGACCAGTTTTCTCCCGTTGCACTGCCTTGCCAAAAAAATACATTGCATTGGGCGGCAGTTCAGTTGGATATTCATCGTTGATGGAGGCAGCAGTAGATCAGTTGGGAGAGCGTCGGGCTCTTGATCGCAAGATTATTGGTTCGAATCTCACAGCCGACGGCATTTACCGAGTCCACCCGCGACCAATTGGCGTGAGAGGTTGGCAACGCTATATGACCTAGCGGTTCAATGCGTCGTAAAAGAACCCAAGATCACACATTGACGGTCGCGTCATAATTGCATCCTTGCTTGGAAATTATAAACATCTTGATATTTCCAAGGAAATATGCTATTTTTTTTCTTCTCACGACAATGTCCGCAGTTACATTGCTCACGAAGCTTGACGAATGTCTCATGGGAACTTGTTCATCTATTAGGGACCCCTCTCAACCTCAGGAGAATCAAAGTCCAGCCCTATTTGACTATCGAAGATCCTCTTCCTTCTTGAGGGTTTTCTTCCGCTTTTACGGGCTATCACGGCCCTCAATTGTCCTGTCCAGCTCTCATCGCGGAGGAATTTCAGCCTTGGGATGGGCCGGCCCTCACGAATCCTCTTCGGCTCTTAGGGGTCCTGTTCATTCATCAGGGACCATTTTCGAACCCCAAGAGCATCCCAGCCCTCTCTGGTCCTCAGGCACCCTGTCTATTATTGAACTGCTAGGGGTCAATTCCAGCTGAGACTGCTCCTCTTTCCAGCTGGCATGGGCATTCTATGGTGGGCCTCCTCCTGTCTTCACGGCCTTCAGGTCCTTGCCAGCACTCAGGATGTACGTCTTGAGGTATCGAGAGCCTTTACACAAGCTGTTAGATATATTTTTTTCTCAGGTATATTTCTGCACCTAAGGATGGACACCTGAAGGACCCATGAGATTCGCCAGGAGACTGATGCTCCTCACCTTTGGAAACGCTACTTCTTTTTAACAGGCATGGGCCCCTCCATGGGCTTGGAGGCTTTTTGCGTAGGACCTGGAACCCTACGGTTCAACACGAATCGTCTTCGTAGCTCGGGGACCTCTCTTTCGGCCTGAGGATCGCTAAAAGCTTTCAGCCCCTGTCGATCAGCGTGATCTAAAGTTGACCCAGCGGTCCTGCACGTCTGGATCTCAGGACCCCCCCCCCAGACCAGGGACTCCCCTTCCGTCGGCTCAGCGACCCTTTATCACGGCCCAGGACACCTTCTGTCCGGCCAGAATCACCTCTTTCAAAAGTTTTGCTCTCCCATATCATGCAAGGAGCCCCCTGTGCGGCTTCGGTTGTCATTGGCATAGTCTCTCCTGTCGGTTCTGGGGCCTCGCTGTCGGCTCGTGGTCCTCTCGCAGCTAAGGGTCCCCTCCGTCGGGGTAGGTGCTCTCCTGAACGATCCAGGGCCCCCTCTGTCATGCCGCAGGCCCTCTTTCAAAAGCTTGGGCCCCTCCCTCCTTGGGTCAGGGTTCTTTGTATAGCATGGGGCCCATCCATCAGCCCAATGGCCTTTTCTAATGTCTCAAGGTTCTCCCCGGCATTTATGGCTTTCTGTTGTGTCAGGGTCCAATTTTGACGATTCAAGACCTTTCACGACAAGCAGGTCGAGGGGAGGGGGAGGGGCGTTTCAAATGCTTGGACGCTGCCCATCAGGTCAGGTGTCCTTTCCTTGGTTTGGGCCTGGCCATTAAAGGGCCCATGGGCCCTTCATATTTGCTTGGGGTCTCTCCTCAAAACGGGGCCTGCATATTATGTTTGAGAATGAATATTCAATTTTAATTATGTGGTAAAACCCCAAAAATGCATTTTACACAGAAGAATATTGTGTGTTTCAAGCTAAGGAAGGCTTTTGCAAAAAAAGAAGAATAAATTCGTTTTAGTGGCCCAACCGTGACCTCTCTCTATTACGCTAACTACATGAAGGAAAAACGTCACGCCGTCGTGACGTCACGCTACGCTTTGGTACTCGCGTAGCTGTCGCCGCGCACGTGGTCGCGCATGCGGCGGCGTTTGAGGTTGTCAGTTTCCGGGTGCGACGTTCCGCAGTTCACAGGCGGGGTCGATAGGTGTGCTTTGGTACTCGACGCTGCTCTTTCTGGTAGTGCTCTTTTTCATCGTTTCTTAACTTACAAGTACAACTTACCCGTGGGCTGTTGCGTCACGTGCTTTTTTAGCTTGAATTAAAATGGCGAAGGTAAGGAAGGGGATGAATGAGTATGGGTTTGTGATTTGGAGTCCTAGACTTGGAGGAAGACGAGATATTTCAATTTGAAGGAAACAAGTGTTGCTATTTCCGATGTGGAAATTTCTTCTGCCTTCTAGTCATTTTAAAGCATGTGCATCGAACAGTGAGGTTGCATCTGTTCTCCAACAACTTGATTCAATCTTTTAGCAGAATAGTGGCATTACTGAACATCCTGGGCACGATATGGAGGATACGTGCTTCACCGTTAATGGTATTTTAAGTCATCACTGCAAACATTTATATACCTTAATGGGATGGTCAAGGTTTTGGCTTGACAATTTTCATTATGATGG
The DNA here is from genome assembly GCA_034440575.1 of Imbricaverruca yamaguchii. NCBI lineage: Eukaryota > Metazoa > Arthropoda > Thecostraca > Neoverrucidae > Imbricaverruca > Imbricaverruca yamaguchii. The sequence goes on along the minus strand of JAOTOL010000669.1, from coordinate 72,497 downwards.
TGTTGGACCGACCAGTATGATGTTCAGTCTGCAGCTTATAATGTTTTGAGAAGGAAATGATTAATCTTGCCACCATGGAATTACCTGAAAAACAATAACTGGCAGACATTGGTAAAAAGCCATTGGTAACAATGCTGTTGTGGTTATGCTCAAAAGAAAATTGCTAATTCTGTGAGGTCTGGAGCAGGGTGGGAATTGAGGCACTTCAAGAGATTTCATCTCTTGAAACATTTTTGCACTCCAGATTGTAAAATGACCTTAGTAGTCCATGTGCCCTTAAGCCCAAATAATCAATCACTCCAGATTCATACTAGATATAATGGGCTCCATGTGTACTCTGTCACAAGCAGGGTGGGAATTAAGGCACTTCTTAAGATATTTCATCTCTTAAAACATTTTTGCACTCCGGATTCATACTGGATAGAATGGGCTCCACATGTACTCGGACACAAACATGCAGAAGGAACAAAAATACCACTAAAAATTTAATACAAGATTAAAGAAAATATCCACCAAACATGTTATTCTACTTACAGTTACCAAATAACTGTACACTTTTCATACCATCAAGCACACAGACAGCAACCCTACACACACACCCACACGAAACCACAACCAGCAGAAATGCCGACGGCAATGCGCCAAACTTCGCGCCTATGCACTGAATATAGTGGCCTCCAGTTGCTACGAATTCGGCCGGTGCGTCTCCAGAAACCTGCTTTCGAGCCACCCTACAGTGGGAAAAACGGACTGTTTTAAGAGATGCTTCCGGAGTGCAGCAGAGGCCGCCGATAGAAATTTGCTGTGTTACCATTTTCTGTTACGAAAACTGTTCTTCAACCAATCAATGCAAGACATTTTTAAATGACGTCATAACCATTAGCAACTTTGAACATGTGTTTTGAACACTTAACAGTGCCATGCTGCAAACACAAGACCTTGACTGATCCTTTGCACACTGCCGTCGATTCCGACTGTGTGTGGGGTAGTGGTGTTGGGCCCATATTGTGCAGGGAATTGGCTGTGTATGTAGGTAGGTGTGCACTCTGAGCTGAGGGTGAAGCGTGAATTATTTGTGTTTTTCATTTTGCCTAGCATTGTGCTGAGACCAACAGTGAAAGGAAGGCGCATTGCTCCTATGAGTTATGAGAGACAAAGCTGAGCTGATCACAACTCCCTGTCTTGTGGTGCCATCCATTGCTCACTTATTTGTTTCTATGCTTTGATGTGACCAAAAATGATGTGTATTACTTATCCATATTATGTAAACACTGACTAGGTACATATGCTTTTCTTGTTGGTTACCAGCAAATAGATTCCATGCATAAAAAATAATATGTACATGAAAATGTACTCCGGAAGAAATCTGTTTGCACTCTGACTCCAAACCCGGAAAGCAAGTTTCCCACCCTGGTCACAAGCATGCAGAAGGAACAAAAATATCACTAAAAACTAATACAAGATTGAATAAAACATCCACGAGCACTGCATGACCGAAGCAGTCAAGGTGCCCCTATGCCCAAATAACTAATGAATAAAACATCCACCAAACATGTTATTTTACTTATGATTACCAAGTAAACTAGCCATTTTTTGTACCATCAAGCACATGGACAACACCCGAACACACCACACTACAATCAGTGGAAATGCTGATGACAACGCTCCACAGTGTAGGATTTCCATATTTTTTATTGGTAGTGGAGTACAAGATTTTTTGCTGGAGTATTATTTTTTTAGCTGGATTCCAAAAAATAGCTATGCACTTGCTGACAATTAACCTTGATTAAGTGGGACTGAAGACCAATGTTAGCATTTTTGTATGCATAAACATCTTTGCAAACTAAGCCATGTAAAAAACTGCTGCACTAAAAAAATGAGTTGTCCATAACCAGGTAGTATTGTTTTAATGGGATTAAAAATAAATGTTAGCATTTCATGCTGTATGTACCATACAAACATATATGTACATATAGCTAACTGCTAATTCAGCAATATGTCAGCAAGCTAAGTCATGAATAGGTGCAATTGTGCCAAGGAATTAAACCTAGTGCAAAATTCCCTCAGTAGCCAAGGTACTAAAAAAATATACCCATGATATCTGCAAAGTGTATAGGTATTGCCTGAGTGTAGGTGGGTGATGTGTTCCCAAAGTTCACAAACAAATATTTATGATAAATAGGCATGATGTGATGTGAATGCACCAATAACATTTATCCTGGCCGAACTCAGGATGTATCACACTCACTCATCTTGGGCGGACCACAACACACTGGGATCATCTTCCAACACACACTTCTGAAGGACTAGTCCCACAATTAATGAGCCGAGTTCACCCATGATTAATTTGAATTATTGCTAACTTCCGTTGTTGTCCAAAATCCCAAGCACCCCAAAATGCATTTCATGGCCTGGCCAACCTTTGAGCCATTCCGAGTTTCTGCGTACGATTCGCCACTGACGCATAATACACAGCTCTGCCTCAGACCCCAAAACTGGCTGTGGTTAAATTATTAGCGAAGAATGAAGTTATAAGCCAACTTCATGAGCAATGGTAGAGAAAATGGTAACAAAAGTATACTTAAACGATGTCAACGAAGGTCACAAACGCTCACCCGACACCACGAACCCGTGCTTAACACACCTGGCACACTATTGGATATGGATGGACTATTGTTTTGGAATATATGATGGTTGAATAAAAATTATACTAAAACAATCCAGTGTTGGAAAAACTGGAGTTTGTTGGTGTCATGCATACCAATACATTTTGTACTCCAGGATTGTGACTAGACTAAATGAAATATTTTGTACTCCAGAAGGGAAAACGAAGAACAACATTGCTTGGTAGAGTGCTACCACTAAAAGTCCATACCTGACAACAACTAGCAGTTTCCGCGACCCCAGCGCCCCGACCAGCCAACGTCACTACACATCCTTGAAAGGCAGTATAAAACATACGACGGAGCATGAGCCGTCGGTGTTGCGCTAAAATTCGTAAAGAACCTTACTAAAACCGGCTACGCACAACGTCGGCGCTTTATATGTGAAAAACGATATATTAGTGTCAATAAAGTCAATAATTAATTCAATATTTATTCAATATTGGTTCAATATTTATCAATATTTTATTTGATATATAACATACTTAGATTAATGAATATCTATTCCATAATACTCTTGGGAAACTTGCGCTGGTGCCTAGAGGTGTTCCATAGCCTTGCGCTGGAGTACTCGCCAAGAAGCACCAGAAATCTCTAGTTGGAAAAACCAGGGGTACTTGGTGTAATCGGAGTATAAAGTTGAAGCCTGGTTTCGCCAGTAAATGCTTTAAATGCGCAATCGAAGGTAGTTTTGTTAAAGGGACAACTTTTTAGACACAATGAGCCCGTTCAATGCAAGAAAATCACTTCAAATTTCCTAAAATCCGCCCCGGAGCAAGCAAGTTCTACGAGGCCGAAACACCAAGAAACCAATGTCAGTTGTGCACTTTTGCATGACTGTCGCATATTTTTTTTGTAAATGTGTGCGAAGATAAACATGCGCCTTGAGATATAACCACATTTTGGGTTCATCGGTGTCAGTGAAGGGTCCGTAATACATGTTCCGAAATTTACTCCGACCCATTCCCTGTTCCCCGCCCCATGAGGAGTTGTACTTCTCGGGCTGAGTTAGCGAATCCGACCAGCTCTATCTAAGAAGAAAAATAAAACCGACCGTGGGAGGCTTTAAAGATACTCCCGTCTGGCAGCTCTAGATACTCCTAACTCGATCCTTGCCTCAACTAAACATTCCAGACATGAACTAAACAAGTACATGAAGGAACTTATAATGAGAATAAGAATGGGTTTGAATTCCTTCCCTCAGCTTTTTCATGCAAAATATCCTTCTTGGTGATGAGAATAAAACTATTTTAGCCGGACTGTTTTAGTATAATTTTCATTAAACCATTCTATATTCCGAAACCCATATTTATTGACTTGGTCAACATGGATTAAGTATGCTTTTGTTATTATTTTCTCTACCATTGCGCCTGAAGTTTGTTTATAACCTCATCCTTCGCTAATTTAATGCATGATGGTTACCATCATGTATTCCAAAACAATAGTCCATCCATATCCACATCACGTGGTTTTTGCTATGCCAGGTGTGCACAAGGCCGGCTCACAATGGTGTGCGTTGTGAGCCGGTCTTGGTTGTCGGGTGTGAGTTTGTGAACTTCGCATCGAATTAAGTATACTTTTGTTACCATTTTCTCTACCATTGCTCATGAAGTTGGCTTATAACCTCGTCCTTCACTAATAATTTAACCACAGCCAATTTTGGGGTCTGAGGCAGAGCTGTGTATTATGTGTTGGTGGCAAATCATACGCACAAACTCGGAATAGCTCAAAGGTTGACCGGGTCATGAAATGCATTTTGGGGTGCTTGAGATTTTGGACAACAACGGAAGTTAGCAATAATTCAAATTAATCGCAGGTGAACTCGGCTCATTAATTGTGGGACTAGGCCTTTGGAAAAGTGTTTCTTGAAGGATGATCCCTGTGGTGTGGTCCGCCCAAGATGAGTGAGTGCGATTCATCCTGAGCTCTGCCGGGAGAAATGTTATTGGTGTATTCACATTACATCATGCCTATGTATCATAAATATTTGTTTGTGAACTTTGGGAATGCATCACCCACCTACATTGAGGCAATATCTATACACTTTGCAGATATCATTGGTATATTTTTTTTAGTACTTTGTCTACTGAGGGCATTTCCCACTAGGTTGCATTCCTTGGCACAATTGCACCTATCCATGACTTAGCTTGCTAACATATTGCTGACTTAGCAGTTACCTATATGTACATATATATTTGTATGGTACATGCAGCATGAAATGCTAACATTTATTTTGAATTCCATTAAAGCAATACTATCTGGTTATTGACAACTCATTTTTTTTCTTTCAGCAAAGTTTTTGACATTGCTTAGTTTTCCAAGATGTTTGTGCATGCAAAAATGCTAACATTGGTTTTCGTTCCCACTAAAACAAGGCTAATTGTCACCAAGTGCATAGCTATTTTTTGGAATCCAACTAAAAAATTCGTACTCCAGCTAAAAATTTTGTACTCCACTACCAAGAAAAAAAATATGTAAATCCTACACTGAGGGGTTTTTGTATTACGGACCTTACACACCGATGAACCCAAATGTGTTATATTCAAGGTGCTTGTTTTCTTGCCTTCAGTGTAGGATTTACATATTTTTTCTTGGTAGTGGAGTACAAAATTTTGCTGGAGTATGATTTTTTAGCTGGATTCCAAAATAGCTATGCACTTGGTGACAATTAGCCTTGTTTAAGTGGGACCGAACCAATGTTAGCATTTTTGCATGCACAAACATCTTGAAACTAAGCCATGTAAAAACTGCTGAAAAAAAATGAGTTGTCCATAACCAGATAGTATTGCTTTAATGGAATTAAAATAAATGTTAGCATTTCATGCTGATGTACCATACAAACATATATGTACATATAGGTAACTGCTAAGTCAGCAATATGTCAGCAAGCTAAGTCATGGATAGGTGCAATTGTGCCAAGGAATGCAACCTAGTGGGAAATGCCCTCAGTAGCCAAAGTACTAAAAAATATACCAATGATATCTGCAAAGTGTATAGGTATTGCCTGAGTGTAGGTGGGTGATGTGTTCCCAAAGTTCACAAACAAATATTTATGATAAATAGGCATGATGTGAATACACCAATAACATTTATCCTGGCCGAGCCCAGGATGAATCCCACTCACTCATCTTGGGCAGACTACAACACACCTGGATCATCTTCCAACAAACACTTTTCTGAAGGACTAGTCCCACAATTAATGAGCCGAGTTCACCTGCGATTAATTTGAATTATTGCTAACTTCCGTTGTTGTCCAAAATCTCAAGCACCCCAAAATGCATTTCATGGCCTGGTCAACCTTTGAGCCATTCCGAGTTTCTGCGTACGATTCGCCACTGACGCATAATACACAGCTCTGCCTCAGACCCCAAAACTGGCTGTGGTTAAATTATTAGCGAAGGATGAAGTTATAAGCCAACTTCATGAGCAATGGTAGAGAAAATGGTAACAAAAAGTATACTTAAACGATGTCAACGAAGGTCACAAACGCACACCCGACACCACGAACCCGCGCTTAACACACCTGGCACACTATTGGATATGGATGGACTATTGTTTTGGAATATATGATGGTTGAATAAAAATTATACTAAAACAATCCGTCTAAAATAGCTTTATTCTCACCACCAAGAACCAGTTATTTTGCATGGAAAAGCTAAACAAAATAATTGAAAACGATTCTTATGAATATTAAAAGTTCCTTTATGCACTTGCTTAGTTCATGTGTGGAATGTTTAGTTGAAGCAAGGATCGAGTTAGGAGTATCTAGAGCTGCTAGACGGAGTACCTGTAAAACCGCCACACGGGCGGTTTTATTTTTCTTCTTAGATAGAGCTGGTCAGATTCGCTAACTCAGCCCGAGAAGTACAACTGTTCATGGGGCGGGGAACAGGGAATGGGTCGGAGTAAATTTCGGAACATGTATTACGGACCCTTCACTGACACCGATGAACCCAAAATGTGGTTATATCTCAAGGTGCTTGTTTATCTTCGCACACATTTACAAAAAAATATGCAACAGTCATGCAAAAGTGCACAAATGACATTGGTTTCTTGGTGTAATCGCCTCGGAGAACTTGCTTGCTCCGGGGCGGTTTTTATAAAATTTGAAGTGATTTTCTTGCATTGAACGGGCTCATTGTGTCTTAAAAAAAGTTGTCCCTTTCACAAAACGACCTTCGATTGCGCATTTAAAGCATTTACTGGCGAAACCAGGCTTCAACTTTAAACTCCGATAACACCAAGTACCCCTAGATTTGCCAACTAGAGAATTCTGGTGCTCCTTGGCGAGTACTCCAGCGCAAGGCTATAGAACACCTAGGCTCCAGCACAAGTTTCCAAAGAGTAATATGAGATAGATATTCATTAATCTAAGTATGTTATATATCAGAAAAAATAATGATAAATATTGAACCAATATTGAATAAATATTGAATTAATTATTGACTTTATTGACACTAATATAGCGTTTTTCACATATGAAGCGCCAACGTTGTGCGTAGCCGGTTTTAGTAAGGTTCTTTATGAATTTTAGCGCAACACCGACGGCTCATTGTCCGTATGCTTTGTACCTTTCAAGGATGTGTAGTGACGTTGGCTGATCGGGGCGCTGGGGTCGCGGAAACTGCTAGTTGTTGTCAGGTATGGACTTTTAGTGGTAGCACTCAACCAAGCAATGTTGTTCTTCGTTTTCCCTTCTGGAGTACAAAATATCTCATTTAGTCTAGTCACAATCCTGGAGTACAAAATGTATTGGTATGCATGACACCAACAAACTCCAGTTTTTCCAACACTGCCTGGCATGCTATACGATATGGATGGACTATTGTTTTGGAATATATGATGGTTGAATAAAAATTATACTAAAACAATCCATCTAAAATACCTTTATTCTCACCACCACCACCAAGAACCAGTTATTTCACATGGAAAAGCTGAAAAAAAAATATTTAAAACGATTCTTATGAATATTAAAAGTTCCTTTATGCACTTGTTTAGTTCATGTATGGAATATTTAGTTGAAGCAAGGATCGAGTTAGGAGTATCTAGAGCTGCTAGACGGGAGTACAAATTGTCCCTGTAAAACCGCTCGCAGGCAGTTTTCGGAGTAAATGTCGGAACATGAATTACGGACACTTCACTGACACAGATGAACCCAAATGTGGTTATATTTCAAGGTGCATGTTTATTTTCGCACACATTTACCAAAAATATGAGACAGTCATGCAAAAGTGCACAAATGACATTGGTTTCTTGGTGTAATCACCTTAAAGAACTTGCTTGCGCCTGGCGGATTTTTAGGAAATTTGAAGTGATTTTCTTGCATTGAACAGGCTCATTGTGTCTTAAAAAAAGTTGTCCCTTTAACAAAGCAACCTTTGATTGCACATTCAAAGCACTTACTGGCGAAACCAGGCTTCAAATATTTACTCCGGCGACACCAAGTACCCCCAGATTTGCCAACTAGGGATTTCTGGCACTTCTTGGTGAGTACTCCAGTGCAAGTATCCAAAAATTAACATGAAATAGATATTCATTAATCTGAATATATCATATATCAGATTAAGTATTGATAAATATTGAATCAATATTGAATAACTATTAAATCAATATTGAATAAATATTGAATTAATTATTGACTATTCACACAAGTATGGCATCTTTTCACATGTGAAGTGCTGCAAGTTGTGTGTAGCCAGTTTTATCAAGGCTGTTTATGGGTTTTAGTGCAACACTGATGAGCATGCTCTGTATGCTTCACACTGCCTTTCAAGGATGTATAGTGATGTTGACTGGTTGGCACGCTGGGATCGCAGAAACTGCTGGTTGTTGTCAGGTATGGACTTTGAGTGGTAGCACTCGACCAAACAATGTTATTCTTCGTTTTCCCTTCTGGAGTACAAAATATTTCATTTAGTCTAGTCACAATCCTGGAGTACATAATGTATTGGTATCCATGACACCAACGAACATCATTTTGTCCAACACTGATCTCTCCAAACCTCATGCATGCACACTGGACAGTGGGCTCCGGTCTCTACGAATTTAGCCAATGCATCTCCAGAAACCTGCTTTCGAGCCACCCTATAGTGTAAAAACTGACTTTTAAGAGACACTTCTGGAGTCCTGGAGGCTGCCAATCAAGATTTGCTTCGTTAGCATTTTCTGTCCTGAATACTGTCTTTCAACCAATCAATGCAAGGTATTTTTTAATGATGTCATAACCATAAGCAACTTTGAACACATGTTTAACAGTGCTATGCTGCACACACAGGACCTTCACTAATCCTTTGCCTCCCGACTGTTGAGTGCAGGGTACTGGTGTCCAGTCCGTATTGTGCAGAGAATTGGCTGTGCATGTCAGTAGGTGTGCATTTTGAGCTGAGGGCAGCGTTGGAAAAGTGGCCCTTTTTTGGAACTTTTACAATCCAAAGAATTATACACTCCGGAAAAAATACACTCCTTACATTGCTGGATGAAGACATACTTAACTAGCAAGACAGCTAGATGTCATTATACAATAGTGATAACTTGGGTGGAGAGGAAAATTCAGTCATACTGAGTCCCCTACCACATGAAGTTTCCAGTACAATTGAGGATAATACACATTTGTTATTTGGGGTCCTCTGTACGCACATTCCAAGAGGAGGCAGGAGTGGAGCCGAAAATGAGATGCCAGCCAGATTGGAAGAATATCAGTTTACTAGCATGCACAAGTACAACATATGTCAATGGATGGCAAAATATGGATCACTCCAGTCTGAATATGATCTTAATGCCACTGAACATTCCATATTTCACAACATTCCATCTTCCATATCATTCCATAACATTCCATTTGTGCATGTGCGATTTCTGGTGAGGTGCAGGTGAATTAATAAACAGCCACCGATGCATTCATGTGTATGTTCTCCATTTGTGGACAAACCCCAGAACAGAGTCCAGATGTGCCCAGAAGAATGTATGGATGAACACCAAGAGCTAGAGTGGCATCCACACAACTGGTAAGCCACAAAGTGTAGCACTTCCCCAAATCTCCAAAATATTGGTGGATATGAGCCATGTTTTGCTACAGCATAGGAATTGTCATGGGCACTATTACTTTTCCACACATGTTTTACACACATTTTGCCTCCATGAAGCATACAAAGGTATTAGGTTTGGCTAAGTTATGCTTTAAAAAAAATTTGTTGTAAGTTATCCATTTATCAAATTCCTTTCGGAATCATTCAGGATTATAAAGTTTTTGAATTTTCAAAAACACTTGGGATAGCATAGGCTGTTTGGTTAGAATAGGCCATTTACTTTTAATTTGTTAAAGGAAAAAATTGCTTCTAAAATTTGCATTAAAAAAAGGCTTTCTTGCATCCAGTTAGGCTGCAGATTTTTCTTCATTTTTAACATCACATTTCATGGTATATTTCCCAACCAAACCCGAGCCACTTTTTTGGTGTCATTTTGCTACCCAACTGCCCTTGCCAAAAAAATGTGCAGTCACATCATGTAAGTACCTACATTATGAACACATTCATAATCATTGCACGAAAAATAAATTTCAAGAAATCAAATAACCTTAAACTGCAAATTTGTCCATTCAGAAAGTCACAGACCAGAAATGTTAAAAGTATAATGGTATTCAATGGAGAATGGGGACAGGATGCACCTAACAATTCCTGAACATTTCATGAATGCACAAATAATGCTTGAATACATGCATATCTATAATATCTGCAGTCAATGTGCACTGAAGAGGCCCAGCCCCCCTTTTGAAAGAATAACATTCACGCTTAAAAATGTGGTAAGTGAAAACAAAATTTTCCAGACAAAAGCAAAGGAACCAGTTTTGTTCATTTCTACGCTTGTGGGCAAAACATCGCAGCAATTAATATTATCATGTCCTGCTCCTTGTATTACCTGAAGATATCCCGTCACACAACACAAGCTTACAGCTTTGGTTTATCCAAATCAATAACTCTAATTACCGCGAAGATATTTGAAAAAATAGGTATAGGTAAGTAGGTAGGTAACTACATAGTCAGATAATACAGCCTCTAATACCTCGAGCCAAACACGCAGTCAATTCCTTCCAGATGGCAGGGAAGAGCTTTAAAGAAAATCCTTCGTTGAATAAAAAAACCACTACGCTGCGCTAACCAAATGTAGGAATTCACCTTCACCAGCCGGACCGCGTTCTTGGATTCAATGAGTTCACCGCTCTCCATCTCCCACTCCCGCCGGAGCTATTTGAACCATTGCCACGAAAAGCCATGGATAATGCATTTCCTCTTGGTTCCTTGGAGAATGATATGTTCTGCATCAATTGGGATGGATAAAACCGTTCATATTTATATCATTAAGTAGTCAAGGAGCGATATACGTAAAAGATATCGGAAGGATTTTCCCCATGAAAATTCCCTGAATGGTACCAAAACGTTTCTAAAACCTGCTAAGACATTGCTCCAAAATGAAGACCCATAGAACCATAAATTTCACCTTTCGATTTCATGACTTATATTGTTTCCGAATTTCATCAACAAGCGGGAATAGTTGTATTCATGCCACTCCTACCGCGAGGTTTCCCCACTCCGGACAAATTCAGATTTCCGTGTGTTGACCTAATCCTCTACACTCTTATAAGCCTCATTCTGATCCAATGATTAATTTATTCCCACAGTCCTGATTATTATTAATTGAGAAAAAGTTCCCTGTAATTCTCTTGGCAGGTTTCTCTAACATATTTTTATTTTTCGGTATTTCATAGCAATCATGGCGCGAAATGAGACGCTAATTTCCGCTCGTCCGTGACGATAGTCTGTTTTACAGCAGCAATTTGCTCGCCCGTCTAGTCGCTTTTCATCTTTCCAAGGCATTCCTTGCTTCTACTAAACATTCCAGACATGAACTAAAAAGTGCATTGAAATACATTTAATATTAATAAGGATTGACTCCAATATTTTTTTCTCAGCTTTCTCATTAAAAAAAAGAAATTTTCATCGTGGAGAGAATAAAAGATTTTAGACGGATTGTTTTAGTATAACTCCTTCAACCATTATATATTCCGAAACCCATATCCCGAAGTAACATTTTAGACCCTCCCATTTTAGACCCAGCGGTGCACGAACGTCCTGCTCTCGAGGTATGTTGTGAATTTGTATTATTTATACGGTGTTGGTACCTATGCTAGGAGTGGCAGGTATTCATATATAAACTTGGTTGACATCGATTAAGTATAGTTTTGTGATCATTTTCTCTACCATTGCTCAGGAAGTTGCCTTATAAGTCATTCACGTAACGTGGATGACTTCAGACGACGATGTGTGGTGGACCCCATCTGGTTGTCTGTGAGACACTAAGATAAGAACCTAACAAATGACTTAAAGGCGTTTTATTTTTGAGGAAGAAGAATTATCGGGTTATTTTACGACGCATTCAACCGCAAGGTTGCATAGCGCCGCCACCCTATATCACACCGATTGGTCGTGGGTGGACTCTGCAAATGCAGCCGGCCGTGAGATTCGAGTCCCACGCTGTGTGTGTGAGTTTTGCCAGCCTGCCACCGCTTGGTGATATCGGCTGGTTAATTAATAAGTGATATCGGCTGGTTAAAACGCTCCACCATCTAAGCTACCGAGGCCCCTGGGTTTTATTCTTCATTCCAGGAGACATCACTGCATTTTTCAAAATTTATACACTTCGTTATATATAAAATGTATATACTCCGTTACTTGGTGCTTCAACATACACCCCATAATTTGGCAAACTGGGAAATTATACACCCCATAACATAGTGCTTCTCAAGATTATACACTCCATACTTTGGCAAGCCAAAATATTATACACTCCGAATCCAAGACCGATAAGTGAAAATCCAACACTGGCTGAGGGTGAAGCATGAATTATTTGTGTTTGTTTTTAATTTGGCTAGCCTTGTACTGAGACCAACAGTGAAAGGAAAGTGCATTGCTCCTGTGAGTTACAAGAAACAAAGCTGAGCTGATCATCACAACTCCCTGTCTTGTGGTGCTTTCCATTGTTCACTTTGTTTCTATGCTTTGATGTGACCAAAAATGATGTGTATTACTTATGCATATTATGTAGCTTCTGACTAGGTACATATGATTTTTCCATTGGTTACTGGCAAAAAAAAAAGAAGAAGTTTCCCACCCTAGTCTGGAGAGTAACTTGTATGCAGTGAATGCATTGTTGCACTGACATGTGTTGTCTGCTTCCTGATTCCAGAAGTTTATAAATATAGGTTTTGGAATGTATAATGGCTTAATGTACATTATACCAAAACAGTTTGTTTGAATAGTTTTATTCTCACCACCAAGAAACAGTTATTTCACATGCAAAAGTGGGAAAAAATTGAAACCCATTCTTCTTAATATTGAAAGTTCCTTTATGTACTTGTTTAGTTCATGTCTGGAATCTTTAGTTCAAGCAAGGATCGACTTGGAAGAACCCAGAGCTGCCAGATGGGAGAGCAAATTGCCCCTGTAAAACTGCACAGTCAGTTTTATTGCTGTTAAATAGAGCTGGTCAGATTTGCTTACCCCAGTAATAGAAGTACAGCTGATCACCGGGCCAGCAAAAAGGGGATAGCTTGGGGTAAAATTTGAACAAGTATTACTGACTTCACTGACACTGATGAAACCCAAATGCAGTTATATTTAAAGGTGCATAATTTATCTTTGCACACATTAAAAAAAAAAAATATTTGATGGCCAAGCATTAGTGCAAAAATGGCATTGGTTTCTTGGTGTAATCACCTTGGAGAACTTGCTTGCTCTGGGGCAGATTTTAAGATAAGAACAGGCTCATTGTGTCTTCAAAAAGTTGTCTGTAATAAAATGACCTTCGATTGCACATTCAAAGCACTTAATGCCCAAACAAGGCTTCAAGTATTTATTCTGGCAATGCCAAGTACCCCCAGATTTGCAAGCTAGGGATTTCTGGTACTTCTTGGTGAGCACTACAGCACAATTATCTAAAAATAAGTATTAAATAGATTTTGATTTATCTAAGTATATCATATATAAGAATAAATATTGAATCAATATTTAATTAATTGTTAACTATGTTGCCACAAATATAGTGTCTTATTTCATGTTGAGTTGCCGCCGGTTGTGCGTAGACGGTTTTTGCGCAACACCGACAAGCATGTGTGGTACTCTTTGTACTGCCTTTCAAAGATGTATTGTGATGTTGACTGGTCAGCATGCAGGGATCATTTAAACTGCTAGTTGTTTTCAGGTATGGACTTCACTCTACCAAACAATGTTGTTCTTCATTTTCCCTTCTGGAGTACAGAATATTTTATTTTATCTAGTCACAATCATGGAGTATGTAATGTATTGGTATGCATGACACCAACAAATGTCAGTTTTTCCAACACTGATTAGAAGTATTGAATGAAGTGGTTGTGTTGCTACAAACTATGTATTGACAATTAAATGTGACTATATTTGCAGAGTGAAGATTATGCCAGTGGATTTATTTGATATCTGAAAAGTAATCGTTTGCAAAGAAAGTGAGTGGTAGCATCATCTTAATAACATTAAAAAGCCTTCAAAGGGTATTTGAAAAAAAACTCCAAATCAAAAGTTCTGTTTATTTGCCATAATGCTGAAAATTTTCTAATTTTATTTGATGACATTTTGCAATAATAATATAATTTTGGATATGGGTATATAACAATTTTTTATTCTGGCATGCTAACCCCTTATTACTATATATGGTATATGACGTACAGCCCATATCTGTGATGTTTTAGTTCAAGTCAAGAATGGCCTGGATGGATCTAAAGTGACTAGATAGGAGAGTAAATTGCTGCTGGAATCCCTTGTCTTGGCAATGTGAACATTTTCAATTTCAAATAGAAGATTGCAAAACAATATTGTTGGCTATGGCACAGCCAGATTTGACTTTGGGCCAGCCAGCCACTGCCCATAGCACAGTGTTAAAGTATTGTTTTTTGTTGTTGTAAGATGTGGTGTTGAAATGAGTACAGTAGGATCTCAAAATGTGTCATTGAAGTATGCCAAATGAAGTATCTTAAGTTCTTGAAACTTATTTTTGAGCCAATGGTGTACTCATAAGTGCATGCTTTTCATTTTATTTGTGGGACAGCTGATTTTTGGATGCCTATGCTAGTGTTAATGATTGTGATACCATGGTATCAGCAGACAGCATTTCTCTACCTGAAATTGTGTTACAAGATGGTGTAAGATTTCCATATTTTGTCTTGGTAGTGGAGTACAATTTGTTTTAGCTATGCACTTGCTGACAATTAATCTTGTTTTAGTGGGGCTGAAACCAATGTTCTTACCTACCTCTTATCCTGGCAGAGATGGTGGGCACTGCAAGGAATCAAAACCTCGCACCCCTGAAAATCGCCGATGCAAGGCACAACACCACTAGTGTGCAGTTAACACCCAAGCGCCATCCTCCTCGCTGTGCAAACGTCGCGAATGCTGAAAAATATAGCTGGGTCTGATTCGCTTACCCCAGCGACGATCTACGGCGATTACCAGGCTGGCAAGCAGGAGATGGGTCGGAGTAAGATTGGAACAGCTATTATGGATCCTTCACTGACACTTATAATGTCAGATGCAGTTATATCTCAAGGTGCATGATTTATCTTAGCACACATTTGCAAAAAAATATTTGACATTCATTCATAAGTTCACAAATGACATTGTTTTCTTGGTATCATTGCGTCGGAGAACTTGCTTGCTCCAGAGCCACTTTGAGGAAATTTGTTGGGGAAATTTAGAGTGGCTTTTGTATGGAATATTGTGTCTAAAAAATTGTCTAACAAAATGACCTTTGATTGCACATTGAAAGCACCTTTATGACCAGATGAGCCTTGAAGTAAGTATTTACTCCAATGATACCAAGTACCCCAGATTTGTCAACTGGGGATTTCTGGTACTTCTTGGCAAGCATTCCAGCACAAATATCTAATGATAAATATTGAATAAATATTGAGTGATACAATTATATAATATATAAGAATATATATTGATGAATGTTGAATAAATATTGAATTAATTATTGACAATATTGACACAAATCAAAAAAAAATAGCGTCTTCTCACATGACGTCACACACCGCCATTTGTGCACACATTTCTAGCACAACATACCACCTTTCAAAGTTATATTGTGGTTGTTCACGGGTCGGCACTTAGGGACTGCTGAAACTGCTAGTTTTTTTCAGGTATGGACTTTGGGTAGTAGCACTCAACCAAACAATGTTCTTAATTTTCCCTTCTGGAGTACAAAATGTTTCATTTACTCTAGTCACAATCCTGGAGTACAAACTGTATTGGTATGAATGACACCAACAAACGCCAGTTTTTCCAACACTGAATTGAGATGCTCGTGCATCACAATCAATAATGTTGAACATAAGTGTGACACAAAATGTGTTTGAAAATGAGTTGTGGAGACCTCATAAGCACACTTAAATAAGTACAATGCTGATGCTTCCCCGAAAAGGATGTATATTCGTTGCTCAGAAAGACACATTTTCCACTATATTTCACAAGTAATTTAATGCTGCCATGATATACATCATGTATGTATGTATGCATATATGTAAATATATATGTAAATATACATTTATATATATATATATATATATATATATATATATATATATATATATATATATATATATATATATATATATATATATATATATATATAATGTGTGTGTGTGTATATAAATGTGTCACATCAGATATATTTCATATACCATATATTTCGTTAGTTTGCATTGATGTGTCTGCCATGACACTGGTGCTGAGTGCAGTGGCTGTGTTCACAGATGCAGTCGACTCTGCTCTGTCACGATCGGTTGCGTTACGTTACGTTGCGTTGCGTTACGCCGCGCCCCACGGGCCAGACACTGGGGCCGAGTCCGCCGTGTGCTCTCCAGCGCGGCCGGTCCCCGCTCATGGCCTCGCTGCCGCCGTGTGGGCGTGTTGTGTCGCCGCTGCTGCCGCCGCCGCCGCCGCCACGTGTGACTCGGTCTGGGCCAGGCGGCGGCAGCCGGCCCCGTGTGTGTGTGTGTGTGTGTGACTGACGCGACACGCGAGACGAGGCGACCCCGTGACGCGACGCGAGACGAGGCGACCCCGTGACGCGACGCGAGGCGATGTCGACTCCGAGCCGCGAGGCGCGTGAGATTTGCCGGCGTGTTTGCTGCTGGTGCTGTCCGCCGGTACGGCAGCGGCTCGTGCAGCAGCTGGCGCTGTCGGCTTTGCTTAGTGAGTGGCTGACGACTCGACGAGCCTCACTGCACCGTCGACTTCTCCACTGGGTGCGTCGGGGACGAGTGGTCTAGGGGTATGTTGCTCGTCTCATAATCGAAAGGTTGTGGGTTCGAGTCCCACCTGTCGCTACTCTTCGCCCGCGACCAATCGGCGTGAGATTGGCGACGCTACATGACTCAACGGTCTATGTGTCGTAACACCAATAACCAACCAACCAACCACTGGGTGCGTCCAAATTCGTGATATTAGGCGGTCAGGCAATCATGTAAGATCAAGTTCGAGCTGAAACCCTCCAAATCCTACATGACTCAATCATTCAAATCTGTTTTGGGCCTTTTTCGAGGTGGGAAATGAACTGTATGGAGTTGTATAGCTGTGATATGTCCCAGGTTCTCCAGGGAGACATTTTATGTTGATGTCCTGATGTCTAGCTAAGCAAATTTGGACGCACTGGTGGGTACATTGAGTGGGTTATGGCACGCGTGACAGCGAAAGGTATGTATGTCTCCAACAGTGTTAAATTATTCGTAAAATAGGGTGGAAGTACCACTTTCGAACACTAATCGACATCCTTCCCAAGAAGTATCGACATCCGCTCCATGATGCGTGCTAGAAGTCTTCGTGTCTCCTTTCTAGCAGTGTCTTGCTTGTATCATGTTAATGCTCCAAATAAGGAATAGTGATGAAGAACATTTCGCAACGCAACTTCGGGTAAATAAATTAACTACAATGTGTGGGCGTACGGTCCCAGTTTATACAAGGTAATTTTCCCCTGTCCCGAATATAGCTCTTAAATTATGAATCAAAAAAAAAAACCCACAAAAACAAAAAAAAAATAACATGCGTGCAATCGTAAGTACCTACACCATTGGCTCAAATTTGAGTCTGAAAACATCAAAAACATTTTAATTGACATTGTTTACATGGCAAATTTCGACATCCGTCTGTGCCTTTTTCGACATCTCACACCTAACGAAAAACCATTATTTTAACCCTGTCGCCAGGTGCCCCGTGATCCGCAGTTGTAACGTGACAACGTCGATGGTGCTGTGCTGTTTGCCGGTTTAGGCTGTAGGAAGTGGTGCATGGGGCAGAGGTGATCTACATGTGGCCCGGATCCACATCTGTGTCCCGGATTCATGTGTATCAAAACGTGCATGTGAAGCCACGTGGGAGTTACCGGCGGTGTACGTTCTTCATTATCTGTTCTCCAGTTGTCCTGCTGGTGGATGCCTCAACTGCTTCAGTTATCTGGCTGGTTGATGCCTCTGTCGACTTGGGTTGCTGCAGCGATAACTCCCATTGTGCTTCTTGTAGCCCAGTGTTAGCTACGGCTCTCGTAAAACCCACAGGCGGCGAAGACTCCGGTCAAGATGGGAGGTGGACCTCTCGGGGGACCAAAGACGCCGCAGATGAAGGTGAAGACGCCAAACAAGCCCGGCCGGACTCCAAACAATCCCATCAAGTCGCCCCAGCAGCAAACACCACAGGTATACCGCAGGCCCGTTTTTACAGATATATTTAAACATGCTGCTGTGCGCAGGCCGAACATATGCTTGCCTGGTATATAACTAAGCTGCTGCAAGTGTGCCTCAACTTCTGGTTTTATCTAAATACCGGAGGTGACTCTAGCAACAAGACTTTTGTATGGAGAGCAATACAATGTTTGACCAGACATCCAAAAGAGAAGAAACAAATCAACCTTTGCTATGTACAATTATGAAAAATTGAATGTAATAGGCAGTGTGCCATAAATGGATGTGACTACTTCAGACTCCTTCCAAGCACCTGCTAAGTTATTAACTGCAGGAAGAGAAGTTTGTGCATCATTCCATGGAACATACAATTATGTATAATAATAAATATATGATAGTGTAGGCTTAATAGTAAATATCAATTCAGCTTCTGAGGTTCGAATGACACTTAGCAAGTGATATATATATATATATATATATATATATATATATATATATATATATATATATATATATATATATATATATATATATATATATATATATACATATACACATATATAAATATATCTTTGGTAATGGTTTGCTTGTTTTCCCCTACATGTCCAATAACAAAGTCATTGTCTTGCTAGGTGAAAGTTAATGTCTTCTTGACATAATGGGTTCTACAGTTTTTGGTCTGCTTTGCCACTTTTACTACTGTCCATGTATTTGTTTGATTTGATTTTGATTTATTTGAATTGTGATTTATTTAGAAAATTATTTTGAGTTTTAAATTGTCCTTTTTATTTGATGCCACACCTGGAAATGCTAGGCTTGTTTTGACACTTGATGCTGAACCTAACATGAATTTTTGTGGGTAGCCGCTAGTGCATTTGCTACATTTGGAAATGCTCACAATACAAGTTGTTGCATGCTAATTGAACCAATTTCTAGCTAATGGATACCCATTTTGAGACTAATATATGTTGATATTTTTCTTTCTATTCAGCATAATCAGCATGCATGCTCAGGATATGCTCTTGACTCAGCCTGTGTATTCTAGCCATGCAGGTGGGTACACTATGACAAGTTGTCAGTGTGCCCTAAAGCACAAATCATTAACTAACTGGTCGTGTAATGTGTCTCTATTTGCGCATTTTTGCTGCAAATACTCGGCTGCAGTTCAACATACATCAGTGTTTGGTAGACATGATGTTTGGCCAGACCTTGAGTGGGTGATTGTTATGGTGTCAATGGACGCATCTAACAATTGTATTCGTTGAAGGTCAAGACTCCCAAAAACAAGACACCGAAGCCTCAGCAGGACACGCCGCACCCGGGCAGTGCGAAGATCGCCGCCCAGAACGGCCAGTCAAACAAGAAGCCAAAGCAGCAGCAGCAGCAGCCAGACACAACCTCAACATAAACAGCAGCAGCAGCAGCAGCCACAACAGCACAAGCAGCAGCAGCCACAACAGCCCAAGCAGCAGCAACAACTGCAGCAAAAACAGCAGCAGCAGCCACAGCAGCACAAGCAGCAGCAGCAACAGCACAAGCAGCAGCCACAACAGCACAAGCAGCAGCAGCAGCAGCAAAAGCCAAAGCAGAAACCACAGCAACAGCAGAAACAGTTGGACCCTCCGAAACAGCAGCACCACTCACCAAAGGAGGCCAACGAAAAGGTGAGCATCAGCTTTTATCTCACACTTGCTCATTGCCATATTCACTCAGTGGAACTTTGAAACAACATTTAACATAAAGTAAGTTGAGATTGGGTTTAGGTAGTGGTGAAAGTGTGTGATGTGCTTAATCGTTGAAACAGATCAAGGCTGGAGAGAGACTGAAGGTTGTCTCCTTGCTGCGGCCGCCATCGCACGGTCGGTTTTGCCGTCGGGCAGCAAAACTAGAGAGCCATGCAAGAAGCATCGGGAAAGGGGACTTGTAGCCATCAAGTGAAAGAACCTGACTATGGAGAAACTAAGTGCATGGTTGGGTAATGGGGCACTGAAAATGTGTCCTGCCCTATAGAGAGCTGGCGTCCCTCCGGAAATTTCGAGTTACCCTCCCTCAACAGATTTTCATCCAGATGCATCCATTCAGTACTTTCGAGTGCGGAGTTCTCAACTAACCATAGTTGTGTGCAAATTGATGCCATGCAACTATCAGCACCAGCGTTTTCCTGCATCATTCCTGGCATCTTTTTACATCATATCAATCTACTCGTGATTTTTCTGCATGCTATGGGATAGGGTGCTGCAGGATGCAAATGGGTTTTCTTGGCTGTGGATATTGCATCCCCAAAATGTTCTGTATCTTTTTTGTTCACATATACAAATAGTTCCTTCATGCAATCAGATTCATTAACTATAATTGGGATTCAACATATATGTGCACCTAAATTGTACATCTAAGTAGGTACCTCCATTTACATATTTCCCTTATCCCTGACATTTTTTCGGGGGGGGATATCAATATTTCACTTCACTTTCCAATGAATCTTAACCACTTTATAACAACATTCAACTTCCAAATAAGAGGATAAATTTCGGGAGATGACAATGTTCTGGATGTCAAACATCTCGCAACACTTCTTCACACCATGTCACTACATTTCTGGATCCCTGATCTTCTGATTTGTTGTTATGAGGCTATGGGCGCCTCCACCAGTTCGTGACCATAAGCGCCCATACGCTTCTGCTTCGGAGCCGAGGTGGGCTGGTGGTGTTGGGTGTGTGTGTTGGGTCGGGAGAGTGATGCCCGCCTGACGTCCGTAGGGCGGTAAGCGGTCGGCCGCGGTCCCGCGAGTCGTCGGTGCGCACCGTGCGGCTGACGTTCCCCGACGGCACGCTCAAGTCGGTGGAGCAGGTGAAGAAGCTGACGCCCACCGCCACCTCCGTCAGGTTCCCCAAGTGAGTGTCGGCGGAGCTCGGGTCCACGGAGGGCCGGGCACGGTGCCAGTGATGGCGTGATGTTTGTCAGGCAGTCCTCAGTGTCGCTGGACACAGTCCACAGCGTTGTCAGACACGGTACCGTCTGTTGACAGGTGTGGTCCCCGGTGTTGTTAGGCATGCCCCCAGTATTCTTCCAGTGCATGGTGTTAGGCCAGCTTCCTTTGTGCTCAATATTGGTGTAATGTTTGTCATACATAGTCCCCATTGTTGGCATAATATTTGCCATGCATAGTTCCCAGTGTTGGCATAATGCCTTACATGCATAGTCGGCATAATGTTCGTCATACATGGTCCCCAGTGTTGGCGTGATGTTTGGCATGCATAGTTCGCAGTGCTGGCATGTTTGTCACACATAGTCCCTGGTGTTGGCATAATGTTTGTCATACATAGTTCCCATTGTTGGTGTGCTGTTTGCCAGGCATGGCCCCCAGTGTTGGCATACTGCTTGCTAGTCATAGTCACCAGTGGTCTGCCAGTGGACAGTGTCAAACCAGCTCCAACTGTGCCAAATGTTCTGGTTGTAGCGAACCAGGGGGGATTCAGCAGTACTGTTCACTTTTGTTACAATGGTACACCAGGTACAAATTAACTTCAATATAGTATGCCAGTAAGTATTCACATAGCAGACGCCACCAGTTCCTTCACTGGAAAGTCTGTCATGGTATATACATTCTAGCATGAAGAGCCAACGAGGAAGAAGTTGTATTTCCCCCTAAAATCAACTTCTATCATCACACCTTCGTTGTGGACAGTGTGGCTGATATCAAGGCCTGCCATCACACACCTCGGTGGTCGGCAGTGTGGCTGATGTAAAGGCCTGCCATCACACACCTCGGTGGTCAGCAGTGTGGCTGATGTAAAGGGTTGTCATCACATACCTCGGTGGTCGGCAGTGTGGCTGATATCAAGGCCTGCCATCACACACCTCGGTGGTCGGCAGTGTGGCTGGTACAAGGCCTGC
Source organism: Imbricaverruca yamaguchii (assembly GCA_034440575.1). Taxonomy (NCBI): domain Eukaryota; kingdom Metazoa; phylum Arthropoda; class Thecostraca; family Neoverrucidae; genus Imbricaverruca; species Imbricaverruca yamaguchii. Next base: position 50,183 of record JAOTOL010000669.1, on the reverse strand, counting down.
CATCACACACCTCGGTGGTCGGCAGTGTGGCTGATGTAAAGGCCTGCCATCACACACCTCGGTGGTCGGCAGTGTGGCGTTTGTGGAGTTCACTACGGAGGCGGAGGCCGAGAAGCAGCACGGGAAGCTGCAGGCGCTCGTCACCGACGGCCAGCTGGCTCACGTCAGCTTCCTGGGCGAGAAGGAGCGTCAGTACCAGAACACGAGCCGCGGCCTGGACAACACCAGGTGAGCGGGCTGCGGAGGGCGTGACCCAGCCTGACACGGTCCGTCCAGGTCCTGCACAGTGTGGCCGGACGGCACCGCCGCCTCGACCGCCGCTGTTGGAGAAGACTCATTCCTCTGGGTGGTATTCCAATCACCCGTCCTGAACCATACTGCACCTGGTCTAGTATTGCAAAGAACAATTTAACATTCATGTTTACGAGCAATGTGACTGCCATCTGTTTCTCTGATTGATTTCACTTTGCGGTAAACACGACCGCCAATATCCCTCCTTTGTTCTTTTTGTTCTTTTATAGTAGTATCAGAAGCCAAAAGAAATTGTTTTTTTTAAGCTAACATGGTGTGTGCTTCGTCTCCAAAATGAACAGTCACCTTCTGTGACATGCCTTGCTTGCCAAATGTTGTATTGTCGGCGCGTTGCGCCCCCCCGCTGAAGATTCAACATGGCCGCTGGCAGACGGTCGTGTTGTGTCGCCATCTGTGTGACCTCTGTACCGACGGACTTGTTCCGCTATCTATGTGTGACCTGTTCACCGACAGTCTTGTGTGGCCATCTATGTATGTGTAACCATGCACCGACAGACTTGTTGCCATCCATGTATAACCTGTGCATCGACAGGCTGGTGTCGCCATCTATGTGTGACCTGTGTGCGGGCGGATTGTTCGTGGTGCTGCGTCGCCATATATGTGTAACATGTGGACGTGGCGGACTGTTCGTGCTGTCGTGACGCCATCTATGTGTGACCTTGCGCCGACTCGCCTGTATCGCGTGGGCGCCAGATGACCCTGTAGTCTGCGCGCCCTTAAACCCCAAATAATCTAAATGAACGCCTGTGTCGCCATCTATGTGTGACCTATGCGCCGGCAGACTGTTCGTGCGCGGTGTGGGCGGCGCCACTGAGGCGGACATCCGCAAACTGTTCCCCACGGCCAAGGAGATATTTATCCGGAGCGCACCGAACCCGCACCACCAGCAGCAATCGCGCCAGAAGCCGCACAGCTACTGCTTCGTGATGTACTCCACGGCCGCCGACTGTCTCGAGGCGCTCGAGAAGAGCAAGGGTGAGTGGCGACCGCTGGTCGCTGGCTGCTGTGGCTACAGTTTCCCAGCTGATATATCCTTTCTGTGGCTTTAAATGAAATGTACAGTGGAATTATGACCGGATGCATGCAATGATGAGGTGCAAGTATATGTAATCGGCGGAGTTGATTGAGTTTGATGCGAGTCCAGGTGGCGTTTGGTTAATAATTGGTTTGGTAATCAGCATTTCAGACACGGGTATTCTAGATATCTGCTTTCGTGAAGACGAATAAGCACATGCACCCTTGGCGCGTTTGGTGGCTTTGGCAATGGCGCGATCGGTTGTCTCGTGGTTTCCTGCTCACGTGGGTGAGGGCTTGTCGGGCAGTAACCAGCGAGGGATCTGGTTGTATTTGACTTGCTCGCATGGGCGCTATATGACCTTCGCAGTCGATGTGCCCCTAAATCACAATAACTGACGACTCTTGCTCGCAAGATTGTGGGCTCGAATCTCGCAGCCGACGGCACTTACCGAGTCCATCCGCGACCAGTCGCGTGAGAGGTTGGCGACGCTGTGTGACCTATCGGTTGAATGCGTCCTAAAATAATCCAAGGTTCGCTGCATGAGCGCCGCAGTCGACGCGCCCATAAATTCCAATTCCAACCCAAGGTTCAGAATCTGATTATATCTGTTCCCGGGTGCACATACCCGACGGTCGCCTGCCGTAGCGCATGTGGTCTGTGCTCCCGACCCCGCTCCTCATGCCTGATCTCGTGATACCGCTGCTTGCCTCTTATTCCGTGAAGTCGTCCTCCCGTGTGCATAGGTGCACTTCGTTGGCCACTGTAATACCGGGTGTCTGTTTGACCACGCGATGACATGTATCAAGACCGAGTCCGCGATGGTATATCTGGTCTGACGACGCGAGGTCGTGCCGTGGTCTTCACGTTGCACCATTCCACAGGTATTACTTCACGTTGCACCATTCCTCAAGTCTGATTCGGTGTTATGCAGCATGTCTGACGCCGCGATACCACGCCTTAGATGTCTAAAGCGTGATACCATGCCTTAGTTCTGACCGTGATGCTCGCCGGGTGTACCTGAAATCCGAGCCCATGACCATGTGCACCAGGCCTGACCCGGCGCCACCACCTCTCAGGTCTGACCCTGTTCGGCAACCCGCTGATGGTGAGCTTCGCGTTCGCGCGTAAGGACGTGCCCAAGGAGGCCGGCGACGCGGCGGCGGCCGTCAAGCGTCCGGCCGAGGTGACGGAGGCGACGGCCGCCGTCAAGAAGGCCAAGACCGAGGTCAAGGCGCAGGACGACGACGAGGAAGATGATGATGAAGAGGACGAGGAGGACGGTGAAGATGAAGGAGAGGACGAAGAGGTGAGAAGTGGTGGTTTTTGAAAGTGGGAATTTAGTGCGGATTAGTTATTTACCGACCGGAGTCCTATTGCTAGGCAGTTCGTTGCGTGATCCCTTGCCCCACTACCCGATTCGGGAATCGCAGTTCGACGGAGCAATTTTGACCGATGCTTATCGTGACGTCAATTGATCGACACGGCCGCCAAGGTAACTCATCACCGGCCTTGTCGGGCCGGCTGCCAGCTGACCGTGCAGCCCGGGGCGAGACGCGGGCGTGTGGCGCGGCTCAGACGCTGTCCCGCAGGGACTGGGGGAACAGGTGCAGGCCAGCGCTCCAGCTGAGCTGTCTGTGGGCAGGTGGTGACGGGATGGGTGGGTCGGTGGACCGTCGGGTGGCTGCGTCTCCGACGCGCCTGTGCTGGTTGTAGGCCGCACCGGCAGCTGCGGGTTGTAGGCCGCACCGGCAGCTGCGGGCTGTAGGCCTCGTCTGGACCTATGCAGGTTGCATGCCGTGCCGGCACCTGTTGGTTGGGATTGCGGTGTGCGTCGGTAGGCCGTAGCTATACTTAGAGCTGGCAACTCGGTGGGCTCTGGTCGATGTTCAACCGTCGGTCGACGAACAAAATATGCTTTTAAAGGGGTGGTGTTGCGAAATTAGCTAGTCATCTTTATCGTTCTCATTTCATTGTAGCATATCAAGGCCACCCGCGATCCATTGCGTGCTGGGCGCGAATGACCAATTCTTGTCGAAGTGCCCTACTGTCCAAATAGCTAACGGTCCATTGCGTGCCAATTGCAGCAAGTCTGGGCAATTTCAGGTTTGTTGTGCCCCGAGGCACTACATATGGATCTGCTGTACATGTGACCATGCTAACCACATGTGCGTTATATATGCAGAATTGTATTATTTACAGTATACACGAGTATGAAGGTTGTATTGGCGTTGCACCACCTGCCGAATTTTAGCCCTCTCATTGCTGCAATGCTGTGTCACGACGTCCATTGTAATGCTATCCCGGCAATGTGCGACTGTTGTTGAAACGTCGGCAGGACGAGGATGAGGAAGGCGATGATGATGATGACGACGAAGATGACGATGATGACGAAAATGATGCTGAAGGAGACGACGATGACGATGATGGAGAGGTGAGCGGAACATAATACGGGGCAGGCCGATACGCATGCGAAGTTACAACGGTGGGTGTTGAAGCAGCCACTAAAGAATGGAAGGATGGAACGACAGTGTTGAGTGCTGGTAGCGGGAGCAGCGCGTTTGTTGCAGACACAGGTGTCCGGCTCATTCAGTACACTATGGACTGGTGCCACAAGTTCCTCCATAATAGGCTACTATTGGCACGAATGATCTGGTCCAAACGCCCTAAAGCCCAATCAACTAACTAACAAATGGTGGGTTACTGGTGTGGCAGTGGTAGACTTATCGCTCTTCCCTCGGTTTTCAAGCTTTGTACGTGGTAAGGCGCGCCCTGCTACGGTTAGGCACAAAGAAGAGAGGAATAAAAAGCTACTCTGCAGACAGCATGTGTACATATCTGTGCATATCACTATAGCATTACTGCGGAGGATCAAGTGACGTAGAATATAAATATGAGGTTCCAGCACTATTAAGACTGCGCCGTACCCTACTGAGAGAGAGAGAGAGAGAGAGGGGGGGTGCTTGTAAGGTCGCACGAAACCGAAAACATCCAGCCTACCAATGGATATTTACTAGGTCATCAATGCCATGTCAATCATTCAGTAGCCAGTGTGGCTTACCCGTTTTGGTGCATGGCCTCGACCTTTCGTAAATGCAAAATTAGACCACGTTCTGTGGCACCCGCTGTCACTCCGAGCACCCCCTCCCTGGCAGGTTGTCCGAGTGCAGACTTCCCTTGCTTTGTCTTGTTCAAAGAAAGGGGATGTAAACTCAGAAGAATTCCATATGCTGGCGCTGAAAAAAAAGCAAGCACCATAGGTTCTCTCGCATCTGCACAGACGGCCCCAGTCACCTGGCGTGGGATGCGCGTGCGTCGGTCGGCGCGGTATGGGATATTTCTGTTTACCGAAACAGTCGTCGATTTCTGATGCTGAATTATAGGTCATTTTGCCAGCTCTGCATTATGTCCGGGATGACCAGTGCATAAATCACGTGATTTTCACTGGCTCATTGAACGGTCTTTGGGCAATGAAGTCTCAACCAGGATAGCAGGCTTGTCCACAGGATTCTACTCGTCAAATTCCTAGCTGGTATCGGCAAAATTATCGTTTCTGCTGGATCCCGAGCCACGTCGGTCTTACTGGAAAATGAAGTTGCACGTATTCTCGCATCTGGACAGACTGCCCAAGTCTTCTGGCGTGGGATGCGCGTGCGTCGGTCGATGCGGTATTCAATATTTATGTGTACCGAGGCAGTCATCGTTTTCTACTGCTGGGCTGTAAGTCATTTTGAAAGGTCTGTATTATATCCAGGGTGACCAGTCCACCAATCATGTGGTTTTCACTGGCTCATTGAACAGTCTTTCGGCAATGAAGTTTTTCAGCCAGGGTAACAGTCTTGTGTGCAGGATTCTACTCAAGTCCCTGGCTGGTATCGGCAAAATTATCATTCTGTTCGATCCCAAGCCATGTTTGTCTTGCTGGAAGATGAAGCTGCTGATGTAGCCACTAAGCACCATGTCGGTGTTGGCCGTGAAGTTCGCCTTCCTCTTCCTCACATATATATATATATATATATATATATATATATATATATATATATATATATATATATATATATATACATACATACATTATATATGCGGCCCGAATATCATCGAGTCTGGAACTTCAAACCTGTTAAGCTGAGGTTACAAAGTCGGCAGAAGGAATGCGGTAGTACTCACACTGAACCTCACGTGGAGAGGAATCAACGCTCTGCCGAATGAGGATAAGACATGCCTTCGCGACACACGCTGCATGCTGACCGGTGATGACCGACCTTTATGCCTACGTTGTTCTCACCCTCTTACCGTGTATCATGGGGGCGGGGATGGCCAAGTGGTTAAGGTGTTGGGCTATTGGTACAAAGGTTCCGGGTTCGACACTCGCACCGCTCGGGACATTTCCTAATCCCGCATCCCGCCGGCGAAACGGTGGGCGGCGCCATTAGCCGTGAATGTGCATAAAGTGCGACGCGAACCACCCAATAAACAAATCGTGTACCATGTTTTTGTGCGTTGATTACTGTTAGTACCTCTTCGACGACATAAACGACCTGTAAACGAGCCTTGAAAACCGCCCCTGGCCTTTGTCAGACGTGGTCACAACACGGGCGACTTCCCCTCGGAGTTCAGGTGCTAGTGGAAAGCAGAATGGTGATGAACAAATGCCTGATGCCTGGGTAAGCCCTAGGTAGAGCGGGGTCAGGGTTGGCCCTGCTCTTCAGCGGTGGGGGCCTCCTGAGTTGCTAGGGTTAATGTCCGGCGACCCCTCTCTGGATTAGACTCTTCACCTCGCAAGACGTGTAACCTCGCTTCTCGCCGCAGGAAGACGACGACGACGACGAAGATGATGATGACGAAAAGGAGTGACATGTTCGACTCGGCGATTTTGCCGCCTGCATCCAGTTACGTCACCTCCGCTGTTTGGCGCCATTCCGCCGATTTTTGGCGTCACCTCGCCGCCGTTTGGCGCCGTGTGCTCGGTGTGACGAAGACGACGGGCGTGGCCCGCCTGGGGTGGGAGTTGATACACATTTTATTCATTGATTATGATTGAATACATGTCATCGTCATGCTGTTGCTTCGTTCGTGGCGGCGTTGGAGGTGTTGACGGGCTCGTGTCCGTCCAGTGCTGCATCGAGACTGTCGAGTGCTGCGTCGCCAAACTTCTAGAAGCTGTCGTACATTGGTTTACATATTTTATCAAGATTTCGGGTGGATGTCGCCAAAGGTCATTGACTTGGAACAGGCCAACAGGAATCTTATAAAATGTGTTACTATGTTGCAATTTTCGAAAATATTGGCCACCATTCAGAATTGTTGCAACAGATAAGAACCACACTAAAAATGTGTTTCATCGAGCCAAACAACCTACCTGGGGATTTTGATTAAAGACGACCGGGCCTGAGCTCCTGAAACTGAGGTAGCTTGTTTGTTTACTTGATTGCGCAGTTTTTTGGCCCGCCAATTGATTTCCCATATCGGGTGGTCGGAGGCCCTCTTAACCCGCGCCGTCTTTACGGTCAGGTCCTCGCACCTCGTCTCGAAGGGGATAGTAACTCCCCCCTTTAAAATCCAAACTGAGCGTCGCACGAAAACGAAAGAGGTCATCGGAAAGCGCTTGACGAATAGGGTCCGGATCCACCCCCAAAGGTCATTGGTGGACTAGATTTCACGACTTACATTATGTTTTTGGCTCTGGAGAGTTCATTTTGTGGGATATTTGACAAAAATTAATTGTGATCAAAGGACAGCGTAATCGACCAGGGCCATAACATTTTCCGTCCCCCCCCATATTTTTATTTCAAAATTTTGATTTTTCAAGTTTTCTTTAATTTGCCTTTTCTAATGGGTAGATCAGACCGAGAAACGTTGGAAGTCTAGTCAAGCTGATGGTCGAGGGCGAGTGGTCTGGTGGTAAGGCAACCATGGCGGGCCCCTGAATTAGGGGGGGGGGGTTGATTAAACAAAATCAGATGTCGAAAAACACCAGATTTGAACAGTATTAACAATATCCATACATTCGTCGGAATTGCTTAGGATAATACTCAACTCAAAACATGGTCTTAGCTTTCGAGAACAGTAATTTTGTTGCAAAATTCCGGGGAAACTTGGCCCGTTCAGGGAACGTGGTCTCTGTACCCTCGCCACACATATGGGCCCCTGAAGGCACCCGCCTCCTGACCGGAATGTGCAGGGTTCCAGTCCCACCTGCCACTACTGTTCGCCCTCCACCAGTCGGCGGTAGAGATTGGCGACGCTATGTAATTCAAAACAGCCGCGCATCGTAAAACCGACAACCATAACAATCGATAGTCGAACGATCGTTCCCTGGATCCCTGCTCAGCGTGTTGGCTCATTCCCGTGCCGTGGCGCTGTCGGCTGCCATAAGTGAAGATAGGTGGCAGCACCGTCGTCAGATCGATAGCCCTCATCAGCTGACTGCTGCGCACGATCGCCTTCTGCTGCTGTCTGTTTACGCTGGCCGGGCGGCGGAGCGAGACGTGACCTTTCGGGCGGCCGTAGTGGGTGTGACAGTGACGTAGGCCGGCGGCGGGTGGTGGCGTCGACACGTGGTGGCCTACGGGCGGCCTATGGCGACCAAGGAGGTCGTGCTGGAGGGCGGCCCGCCCTGGGGGTTCCGCATGTTCGGAGATGGAGCCGGCGGAATCCCGTTCAGAATATCCAGGGTAAGTTAAACTAAAGCTCGTATGGGTAAACTAGTGGTCTGGTAAGCTGGCCTACTTGACATCGTATGTGTTGAGAAGTAAACATTCTTCTTGCAAGCTCCAGCTGTGCAAGGTGCGCAGTATGCTTACATGCGGTTGTCTTCTCTATAGTGACAAAATTATTTTGAAAGCGCTCAGAATTGAGGTTTTGAGGAATTTTCATCGGCCTTGACTTAGAGGAGATCGGATGTAGTTGTTTCAATTTTGGCAAATCTCAAAATAACTCATTACTTTGGACGAATATCGAGAAGATAGCCACGCCTATGTCAAGCGTATGTCTTCTGGTATCATCTCCAATATTTTTTCCGTGTCATCCACTTAGTTTTCCACCAGAGAGCCGAACATCCCACGACTCTCGGTTTATCAACTTACCCGCTATGGGGGCAAGTTGTTACTGACGATGGGGTAAGTTGACTAAATGTAAGTTAAATTAATAATATTATCTTTAGGTGTCATTACTTTATGCTATCGGGAAGGTCCGTGTTTCACCTTTACAGCACAAATGCTGCTTTGCATCCTGGCTGACCATACATAGCTCATTGTCTATACCATTTATGTGAATGTGCAAACGTTCATGCCCTTGCTGCATTTTTCCTTCGTTCAGTTGTTTTACGTCAGGTGATAAATTCCCGTGGAAATATTGAATAAGATCATCTTGAAACAGTTTTAGCAAACACCTTGATTCGAATAGGCAGGTTTGTGGTTATTATGTTCCATCGCCAGTCCACAAAACGTTGGAACAGGCTGATGTTCGTGCCTGCTGATTAAGTTGATGCAGGCTGTATCAATTTACTCTGCAGGTTTTCTGGCGCGGGCTGCAGCATGTTATGCACCATTACGACTATAGTGTAGCGTCAAACGATACAAACATATCAGAGAGAACATGGTAATGATAACAGGTACCAAAAGAGTCAGCAAGTGGGTGTATAATTAGAACTTAGGTGGGAAGCAGATATATTTATATCTTATTTTCGGCCCAAAATGTGTCATATCGTCACCATTCTGGAGCTGTGACTCGAAAGGACTTGAGCTTGTTCTTGTCGAGAGAAGAGGGTGCCAGTAGCAGTATGTGTGGTAGCCATGGCAACCGGCTTAATTCTTTTTGGAGAAATCGCTGTTGTATCGACCATCCCGTTTAGCACATTGCCCCGGTCTCCCTTATGCTTATTCTAAATATATGCCATGCGGTTTATGAAGCAGGAAAGAGGAAACGAGGTTTGATTCGATAGCTACGCTAAGACCAAAGAAGTCAAGTCTGGTGAAAGTGTCGCAGAACAATTCCTAAATTGAAATGTACACTGACGCATTACTGAAGCCTAACGAGTGGCTGAGAAGTTACCCGGCTGCCATTAAACGGCCCCAGTCTGTCTGATGGAAAACCCAACTTGTCATAGCAGCCAGCTTGTCGGAAATTGCTGTCAACAAATGCTTCGATCCTCTCAGGAGCGGTATAAAATATATGAAATGTGGTAGGAAGAATACGGCAATATCTGATATATTCTTCGAAGTGGCTATGACCAAAGCCACATAACGATTATAACTATGTTGATATGTCAAATGTGAAAACCTCTCGTGAAAGACGAAGCAATTCCCATTCATATATTACCTGAGTGTGGTTTTATTACATACCTGAAGCAACGTTTTTCTCCTAAGAATTGGTTGTTGGTGGCATATCGAAGACGTCCCGAGTGCCTAATGTCGAACATGCATCCGATGCTACTCTGAAGTCCATCAGGTTTTAAGTGGATGAAAACAAAAAGCACCATCCACGGTCAGGAATAGTCAATGCCCACAGAAAATTAATTTAAATTCAAATAGCGATCATCTGACTAATCAGGTTTGATCCAGGCGCAAGTCCTCAATTGCTGAAAGGATTCAAGTCAAATCCAAAAAGGAATATAACTCCTTTCGACAATAGCTTTCGAGTAAGGCACCTCACTAGTTAACAGGTACTTCAATAGTTAATAAGTAGCTCAATAGTTAACATGCAACTTAATGGTTAGTAGGTACCTCAATAGTTAATAGCTACATCAAGTTTGGAATAGATAAACCATGCTAGCTTAATTGCTGGAGGGATCAAAAGTAGGTCATTTCAAACAATTTCGTGCATTCGTAATTTCATGCTAGAAATCATTCATGAAATATGCATATGCATATATATATATATATATATATATATATATATATATATATATATATATATATATATATATATATATTTAGATTTATCAACCCTATATAATATATATATATATATTGTTAATGCAGCTATATTTTAATAACTGTTTTCAGTTTTTTCATAGGATGATATTTTTCTTCAAGTTTCTCTCCCCAAGCCATGCTTCTGGATCCGCCCGTGACTCTGACGCCCGTGACTCTCCCTCCACCCCCATCTCCACTTGCATCTTCATCTTCATCTTCATCTTCATCTTCATCTTCATCTTCATCTTCATCTTCATCTTCATCTTCATCTTCACCTTCACCTTCACTTTCACCTCTCTCTCTCTCTCTCTCTCTCTTTCTCCCTCTCTGACTTCCTCCCTTTAGATTCCCCTCATAGACTTGAAAACTACTTTCCTCACTGTGTTCACCTGTCATCTGTGTCCGCCTTTTCGCCTGTCCGTCTACCTTGCCGTTATCCTGTTGGTGACATTTGTTCATCACCGACAGCCCCCCTCCCCCTACTTTTTATCCCCCACACCGCCAAGACAGGCGGCGGTAATTCGGACTCATTAGCGGTATGATCATGTAGTGGATGCCGCGTGTTCCCACACAACTGCGGTGCTCCCGTCAGAAGAGAGCCAACTCAGTTCCCTTCATCCCCTCCCCTACTCACTCCCCTACCCACTCCTCTACCCACCCCGTACCCACTCCCCTAGCCACTCCCCTACCCACTCCCTTACCCACTCCCCTATCCCCAAGCGATTGGGTGGCGCGCGTTGTGTGTTGTCGTGTTTGGGTGTCGATCAGGGGTTGTGGGTGCTTTGGCTGCCGAGCAGGGTGTGGTATGGTGTGTGGGTGTCGACAGGGCGTGGTTGGTGTCTGCCGAGCAGGGTGTGGTATGTGTGTGGGTGTCGAGCAGGGCGTGTGTGGTGTTGCTGCCGAGCAGGGTGTGGTATGGTGTGTGGGTGTCGAGCAGGGCGTGTGGTGTGCGTTGGTGCCGAGCAGGGTGTGGTATGGTGTGTGGGTGTCGAACAGGGCGTTGTGTGGTGTTTGGGTGTCGAGCAAGGTGTGGTGTAACGTTTGGGTGTCGAGCAGGATGTGGTGTGGTGTTTGGGTGTCGAGCAGGGTGTAGTGTAGTGTTTCGATGGTGAGCAGGGTGCGGTTTTGCGTTTTCCGTTTTGTCCCATGGTCCCATGGGTGAGATAAAACGGTGAAATGCGTGGACGCATCTGGCTCGCGTACGTAGCTTCCATCGTAAAGTAGAGAAGTGCTCGCTTCACGCATTTTAAATGCGGAAACGCATGCAAGCATTTACAACGAACACAGGGTGGATAAACTATAAAAGAAATATAAGGGATATGGAGGATATGGAAAGACTGGGGAGAGAAAAAGGAGATATGGGAGGTTGGAAAATGCAAGAGAAATCGGCGGAACGAGAGTACTAGCTAGGAAATCGTACTTCGATCACCCCCCCCCCCACACACACACACACACACACACACACAAAATGTGTACGTGACCTTAGGATGTCTCCGCTATCTCGCATTATCTGAGACCAGCACGCAGTCTTCAAGACCATCGCGCTGTCTCCCCTAAGACAAACACGCTATCTCATCTAAAACCAGCACGCTGTCTCCATGACCATCATGCTGAATACTGAATGTATTGCCGGAGGAACCACTTCGACACCGATCTAAAGGTTAAGTTCTTGGAGACGAGTGCTCTTTGGTTCAAAATCTACTGAATCCGCCTTTGCAATTGTAACTAGTAGTATTAGTGAAGCCGGCACTAATGCTACTAGCCGGCGCGTACCCAGCCGGCAGGGCCGCAGGGCATCGTGACCTCTTCTCAAATGATCAGATTGAGCATTGAGCGAATAAGGAACAAGAACCTGTTCACGCAGAAAGAAGCCTGGTTCACAACCTTTGCTCTTCCCGAAATATGTTCTCGTGTGCGGCGCTGATTGCATGGAATTGCTTCCGGCAAATCCTTATGCTCTTAATACACTCTTAATGTGAGGCAGAGAAAAGCAGCATGCACCATATTTTGCGCCTGGACTAAGATTCCATGATGTCCCACATGTTGTGGAACGACTAAATAATCATGTTTATATTTTGTACAATGTCTGATAGCGACACCCAGTAGACTCCGGACAACATAGTCACCATCTAATGTCTGATAGGCAACAATACCATCTAATGTCTGATAGCGACACCAGTAGACTCCGGACAACATAGTCACCATCTAATGTCTGATACGACACCCAACATAGTCACCATCTAATGTCTGATAGCGACACCCAGTAGACTCCGGACAACATAGTCACCATCTAATGTCTGATAGCGACACCCAGTAGACTCCGGACAACATAGTCACCATCTAATGTCTGATAGCGACACCCAGTAGACTCCGGACAACATAGTCACCATCTAATGTCTGATAGCGACACCCAGTAGACTCCGGACAACATAGTCACCATCTAATGTCTGATGGCGAGCACTCGACAAATAGTCACCATCTGACACCCAGTAGACTCCCAAGTCACCATCTAATGTCTGATAGCCGGACTCCGACAACAAGTCACCATCTAAGTCGATAGCGATCTACCCAGTAGACTCCGGACAACATAGTCACCATCTAATGTCTGATAGCGATCCTCAGTAAACTCCGGACAACATAGTCACCATCTAAGTTCTGATAGCCATACTAGTGAACTCCGGACGTTACCGTCATCATCTACATGATGACGTGCTGCTAGAAAATAATTGCTTAATAGTCTAAAATTCACCTGTCATGGAAATAGCATCACACGGTCTAGAAAAAGCTTTCCACATTTCACCTGCTTGCAGCTCAGACTCATCTTGAACCTTGAAGGGCATCGGCAAATCGGCAGATATCTTTAGTAATATAATAGCCACTGCACGTGTAGAGCATGTATCTTGAAATAAATAAATGAGTAAAGAAATAAATAACCAAAAAATTACCGAAATTGCCGCATCACATAGGGAGGTAGTCCTTTCGATTTTCTGTTCTCCCATACCCCATTATGCACCAGCTTCCCCACATATGTATGAGATTTGAATGCACGGGCGCATCTGGCACATCTCACTTCCGGTCAGTTGTCGAAAGTGAATCGATTGTGATGATATGACCACTCTTTTCCTGAAGTGTAGCATGGACAGATCAGACGCGCATTAGATGACCCCTGCTCCACCTGCAGCGATGACAACTGTATTCCATCGCATCGCATCATATTTTACTGTACTTTGTTGCATTGTATCATGCTGTGTTGCATTGTGTTGTATCGCGTTGTGCTGTTGTTGTATGTCACTTAACTCTGTTAAATTGCTTTATGTTATCTTGTGCTGTATTGTGCTATGCTACATTATATCATATTGTATTGGATTATATTATCAGTCGCTGCACACCACTGACAAATTGTTGTTGCAAGTATAATCTTTTCCTCAAAATATATCATGAAAAGTATCGGCGTTTTGTATTTGACAGAGGCAGTTAGCACGCGTGCTGAAGGGTCCCTTACATGACTTGCGTGGGGGATTCGGCCCCTAAGGTCACGGAAGCTACAGAAGGTAGAAGTACAACATTTAGAGGATAGATTAAGGCTCTAGTTAACTCGCTTCAGTATAAATTTCACAACCCCATATCAATGCCTTCGGGCTATATGATCAACATGGTCGATGCACCCCAAAGCGATCAATGCCTTCGGGGATTAATGAGATCGATGTTTCGATTTGCTATTGTTGCGTACGATGTACCGGTCAATTTGCAACAGTTACAAGATTTCATCACAATATCGCCGCCCGTTTATGAGATGACGTCGAAAAATAGGAGGGGTGGGCGGATTCCGCCCCCCTCCCCTCCGGTGTGTATGTTAAAGTCATGCTTAGCGTATCGCCCCTTCCCATGCAGAACCAAAGCAACCACTGGGTTCCAGTAGCAGATCCAGGAGTTAATTGGGGGGGGGGGATGGCAACGGAATTTTTATGGCCATTGGAATTGAGTGCTCCTGTGATATTTTTGGGAGTTGACCTGCTGATTAAGTAGGGGAGGGGTGTGCTCCAAGAATGTCTGAACTGCATTACAGATAGCATCGTACCATAGCTGATGTTAGTCTTGGTGGGATTTGCAGCGTCGAGACAACTTGCCCTGAGTGCCCCGGCAAGTAAAGAGGGCCTTGGGCCAACGAAGACGGCTTCTGGGTAGTTGAGGCGGGCCCACATCACTCAACGGGGGCCCGGTCTACCAGGGCCCTTTTGCAAATATGTACGCCCCTTACGAATATTCAATGTGCACCCCTAGGCCCAAGGACCATTCATATCAGCTAGGGACGCTCCCCGGTCGCTATAGGGGCCCTCTCCGTCGGCTCAGCGATCCACTCCGTCGGCTCAGCGATCCACTCCGTCGGCTCAGCGATCCACTCCGTCGGCTCAGCGACCCACTCCGTCGGCTCAGCGATCCACTCCGTCGGCTCAGCGACCCACTCCGTCGGCTCAGCGATCCACTCCGTCGGCTCAGCGACCCACTCCGTCGGCTCAGCGACCCACTCCGTCGGCTCAGCGATCCACTCCGTCGGCTCAGCGACCCACTCCGTCGGTTCAGCGATCCACTCCGTCGGCTCAGCGACCCACTCCGTCGGCTCAGCGATCCACTCTGTCGGCTCAGCGATCCACCCCGTCGGCTCAGCGATCCACCCCGTCGGCTCAGCGACCCACTCCGTCGGCTCAGCGACCCACTCCGTCGGTTCAGCGATCCACTCCGTCGGCTCAGCGACCCACTCCGTCGGCTCAGCGATCTACTCTGTCGGCTCAGCGATCCACCCCGTCGGCTCAGCGATCCACCCCGTCGGCTGAGCGATCCACTCCGTCGGCTCAGCGATCCACCCCGTCGGCTGAGCGATCCACTCCGTCGGCTCAGCGATCCACTCCGTCGGCTCAGCGATCCACTCCGTCGGCTCAGCGACCCACTCCGTCGGCTCAGCGATCCACTCCGTCGGCTCAGCGATCCACTCCGTCGGCTCAGCGATCCACTCCGTCGGCTCAGAGACCCTTTTTCCCGGCCGAGCTCTCCCCGTCAATCCAACAATCCGCGATGTCTTCCGTCGGTCTAGAGGCATTTGATGTTGACCCGGACCGGTGTCCTCGGCGTCTGCTCGTGGGAACTTCCCGTCAACTCGAGGACCTCCTCGTCAGCTCAGTACCCTCTCCATCAGCCCGTGGTCTAATTCGTCGCCCAGGGCTCCTTCACGTCGGCCCAGGGGTCCTTCATGTCTACCCTGGGTACCACAGGTGTCCTGGATTGGACATTTATGGTGTGTCTTATCACAGCCTATGTTACAGCGCATCGTGTGAAAGGCCTTTAGTTACCCCATGCCCCCATGCCCCCTAGATCCGTTACTGCAGGGTTCCGCCACCATTGTAATTGAGGGGATAGGTCCCATGATTTTTTTAGGGGAGGGGGTAATATTATGCTATTGGCAGGACATGACATAATTTATCTAAATTCCATAATACCCCTCGAAACATTTTGTCTCAGCGGAGAGCCCAAAAGCGACCATCAGTTGTTTATCACATATTACACTGGTCCCACTACCGTCGGCTCAGCGATCACTCCGTCGGCTCAGCGACCCACCCGTCGGCTCAGCGACCCACCCGTCGGCTCAGCGATCCACTCCGTCGGCTCAGCGATCCACTCCGTCGGCTCAGCGATCCACTCCGTCGCCTCAGCGACCCTCTTTCCCCGGCCGAGCCTCCCCCGTAAATCCAACAATCCGCGATGTCTTCCGTCGGTCTAGAGGCATTTGATGTTGACCCGGACCGGGTTCTCGGCGTCTGCTCATGGAACTTCCCGTCAACTCGAGGACCTCCTCGTCAGCTCAGTACCCTCTCCATCAGCCCGTGGTCTATTTCGTCGCCCAGGGCTCCTTCACGTCGGCCCAGGGGTCCTTCATATCTACCCTGGGTACTCACCGGTGTCCTGATGGGACATTTATGGTGTGTCTTATCACAGCCTCTGCTACAGCGCATCGTCTGGAAGGTCTTTAATTACACCATGCCCCCATGCCCCCTAGATCCGTCACTGCAGGGTTCCGCCACCATTGTAATTGAGGGATAGGTCCCCATGATTTTTTAGGGAGGGTAACATTATGCTATTGGCAGGACATGACATAATTTATCTAAATTCCATAATACCCCTCGAAACATTTTGTCTCAACGGAGAGCCCAAAAGCGACCATCAGTTGTTTATCACATATTACACTGGTCTTCGTGATTTATAAGGTCAAGGGTGTCTCACCTGTTTTTAGGTCAGTTTTTTCATGCTGATTCCGAAAATGGCATCCGTTTTGCTCGATTAGCTCGATTTTTAAATATGTTATTTCACTCATATGAACCAAAACATTGCTCTGACTGGGATGCAGCTACGGGGTTGCAATTTATAACTGCATTGTCCACCTGGAAGCAGGGATGGATTAAGCAATTTTGATCGGGAGAATACTTGCCCTACAGGGGCGGATTTCCCCTTAGCCTTTAGCTGGAAGCCTTTTCCACCATAGCGGATGCATTTCCCCTTAGCCCTTAGCTGGGAGCCTTTTCCACCATAAGGGTGCCTCTTTCACCATAACGGGCGCCATCGGCTGACAAAAAGTCGTATGGGTGAGTGGGTCCACTCCAGCATGCTGGAGTGGAGCCACATCATCATCGTGGCGAGGGCGAGGGGTACATGTCCTGTGTCTTCTGGGTCCGCCAATACCTTTATAAGAGTATTGAGGAGCATGGTTCCTCGACGATGTGGACAGACCGTGGTGTGTCCGTGGGGTCTGATCTGCACGGTGCGGCTTCAGCACGGGGTCAGGTCCGGTGGCCGCCGCGGCCCGCGACCACTCCGACAGGGGGGGGGGGGGGGGGAGGTCAGTCAGCCGGGACTGACGGTGGGACGTCCGCAGACAGAAATAGCCGACTGTGACCTCGATCGGAAGTGCAACGCTGTCAAAGATGTCGTCCGTGGCGCGAGTGTCGATGCGATAGCCGCCGTCTCCCACTCGTGTGTCGGACGCTGTATCCGCCGTCTCCCACTCGTGTGGACTTCCGCCGTCTCCCACTCGTGTGTCGGACGCTGTATCCGCCGTCTCCCACTCGTGTGTCGGACGCTGTATCCGCCGTCTCCCACTCGTGTGTCGGACGCTGTATCCGCCGTCTCCCACTCGTGTGTCGGACGCTGTATCCGCCGTCTCCCACTCGTGTGTCGGACGCTGTATCCGCCGTCTCCCACTGGTGTCGGACGCTTATCCGCCGTCTCCCACTGGTTGGACGCTGTATCCGCCGTCTCCCCACTCGTGTGTCGGACGCTGTACCGCCGTCTCCCACTGTGTGTCGGACCTTATCCGCGTGGACGCTGTATCCGCCGTCTCCCACTCGTGTGTCGGACGCTGTATCCGCCGTCTCCCACTCGTGTGTCGGACGCTGTATCCGCCGTCTCCCACTCGTGTGTCGGACGCTGTATCCGCCGTCTCCCACTCGTGTGTCGGACGCTGTATCCGCCGTCTCCCACTCGTGTGTCGGACGCTGTATCCGCCGTCTCCCACTCGTGTGTCGGACGCTGTATCCGCCGTCTCCCACTCGTGTGTCGGACGCTGATCCGCCGTCTCCCCACTCGTGTGTCGGACGCTGTATCCGCCGTCTCCCACTCGTGTGTCGGACGCTGTATCCGCCGTCTCCCACTCGTGTGTCGGACGCTGTATCCGCCGTCCCCACTCGTGTGTCGGACGCTGTATCCGCCGTCTCCCCACTCGTGTGTCGGACGCTGTATCCGCCGTCTCCCACTCGTGTGTCGGACGCTGTATCCGCCGTCTCCCACTCGTGTGTCGGACGCTGTATCCGCCGTCTCCCACTCGTGTGTCGGACGCTGTATCCGCCGTCTCCCACTCGTGTGTCGGACGCTGTATCCGCCGTCTCCCACTCGTGTGTCGGACGCTGTATCCGCCGTCTCCCACCGTGTGTCGGACGCTGTATCCGCCGTCCCCACCGGTGTCGGACGCAGCCGTCCCCACTCGTGTGTCGGACGCTGTATCCGTCCCCCACTCGCGTATGTCGGACGCTTATCCGCCGTCTATCCCACTCGTGTGTGGACGCTGTATCCGCCGTCTCCCACTCGTGTGTCGGACGCTGTATCCGCCGTCTCCCACTCGTGTGTCGGACGCTATATCCGCCGTCTCCCACTCGTGTGTCGGACGCTGTATCCGCCGTCTCCCACTCGTGTGTCGGACGCTGTATCCGCCGTCTCCCACTCGTGTGTCGGACGCTGTATCCGCCGTCTCCCACTCGTGTGTCGGACGCTGTATCCGCCGTCTCCCACTCGTGTGTCGGACGCTGTATCCGCCGTCTCCCACTCGTGTGTCGGACGCTGTATCCGCCGTCTCCCACTCGTGTGTCGGACGCTGTATCCGCCGTCTCCCACTCGTGTGTCGGACGCTGTATCCGCCGTCTCCCACTCGTGTGTCGGACGCTGTATCCGCCGTCTCCCACTCGTGTGTCGGACGCTGTATCCGCCGTCTCCCACTCGTGTGTCGGACGCTGTATCCGCCGTCTCCCACTCGTGTGTCGGACGCTGTATCCGCCGTCTCCCACTCGTGTGTCGGACGCTGTATCCGCCGTCTCCCACTCGTGTGTCGGACGCTGTATCCGCCGTCTCCCACTCGTGTGTCGGACGCTGTATCCGCCGTCTCCCACTCGTGTGTCGGACGCTGTATCCGCCGTCTCCCACTCGTGTGTCGGACGCTGTATCCGCCGTCTCCCACTCGTGTGTCGGACGCTGTATCCGCCGTCTCCCACTCGTGTGTCGGACGCTGTATCCGCCGTCTCCCACTCGTGTGTCGGACGCTGTATCCGCCGTCTCCCACTCGTGTGTCGGACGCTGTATCCGCCGTCTCCCACTCGTGTGTCGGACGCTGTATCCGCCGTCTCCCACTCGTGTGTCGGACGCTGTATCCGCCGTCTCCCACTCGTGTGTCGGACGCTGTATCCGCCGTCTCCCCACTCGTGTGTCGGACGCTGTATCCGCCGTCTCCTTCCACTCGTGTGTCGGACGCTGTATCCGCCGTCTCCCACTCGTGTGTCGGACGCTGCCGTCCCCCACTCGTGTGTCGACGCTTATCCGCCGTCCCCACTCGTGTGTCGGACGCTGTATCCGCCGTCTCCCACTCGTGTGTCGGACGCTGTATCCGCCGTCTCCCACTCGTGTGTCGGACGCTGTATCCGCCGTCTCCCACTCGTGTGTCGGACGCTGTATCCGCCGTCTCCCACTCGTGTGTCGGACGCTGTATCCGCCGTCTCCCACTCGTGTGTCGGACGCTGTATCCGCCGTCTCCCACTCGTGTGTCGGACGCTGTATCCGCCGTCTCCCACTCGTGTGTCGGACGCTGTATCCGCCGTCTCCCACTCGTGTGTCGGACGCTGTATCCGCCGTCTCCCACTCGTGTGTCGGACGCTGTATCCGCCGTCTCCCCACTCGTGTGTCGGACGCTGTATCCGCCGTCTCCCCACTCGTGTGTCGGACGCTGTATCCGCCGTCTCCCACTCGTGTGTCGGACGCTATATCCGCCGTCTCCCACTCGTGTGTCGGACGCTGTATCCGCCGTCTCCCACTCGTGTGTCGGACGCTGTATCCGCCGTCTCCCACTCGTGTGTCGGACGCTGTATCCGCCGTCTCCCACTCGTGTGTCGGACGCTGTATCCGCCGTCTCCCACTCGTGTGTCGGACGCTGTATCCGCCGTCTCCCACTCGTGTGTCGGACGCTGTATCCGCCGTCTCCCACTCGTGTGTCGGACGCTGTATCCGCCGTCTCCCACTCGTGTGTCGGACGCTGTATCCGCCGTCTCCCACTCGTGTGTCGGACGCTGTATCCGCCGTCTCCCACTCGTGTGTCGGACGCTGTATCCGCCGTCTCCCACTCGTGTGTCGGACGCTGTATCCGCCGTCTCCCACTCGTGTGTCGGACGCTGTATCCGCCGTCCCCCCCACTCGTGTGTCGGACGCTGTATCCGCCGTCTCCCACTCGTGTGTCGGACGCTGTATCCGCCGTCTCCCACTCGTGTGTCGGACGCTGTATCCGCCGTCTCCCACTCGTGTGTCGGACGCTGTATCCGCCGTCTCCCACTCGTGTGTCGGACGCTGTATCCGCCGTCTCCCACTCGTGTGTCGGACGCTGTATCCGCCGTCTCCCACTCGTGTGTCGGACGCTGTATCCGCCGTCTCCCACTCGTGTGTCGGACGCTGTATCCGCCGTCCCCCACTCGTGTGTCGGACGCTGTATCCGCCGTCTCCCACTCGTGTGTCGGACGCTGTATCCGCCGTCTCCCCACTCGTGTGTCGGACGCTGTATCCGCCGTCCCCCACTCGTGTGTCGGACGCTGTATCCGCCGTCCCCCACTCGTGTGTCGGACGCTGTATCCGCCGTCTCCCACTCGTGTGTCGGACGCTGTATCCGCCGTCTCCCACTCGTGTGTCGGACGCTGTATCCGCCGTCTCCCACTCGTGTGTCGGACGCTGTATCCGCCGTCCCCCACTCGTGTGTCGGACGCTGTATCCGCCGTCCCCCACTCGTGTGTCGGACACTATATCCGCCGTCTCCCACGCTGTATCCGCCGTCTCCCACACGTGTGTCGGACGCTGTATCCGCCGTCTCCCATGAGTGTGTCGGACGCTGTATCCGCCGTCCCCCACTCGTGTGTCAGACGCTGTATCCGCCGACTGACACGACAATGGTCGTGCTGGTACTTGATACAGAGGTCTGATACAGCGGTCTCACGTCTTGATTCTAGGGTTTGATGTCGTCATACAAGGGCCTGATACAGGGGTTTGCTGTCTTGATACAAGGGTCAGATACCGGGGTCTGGTGTCTTGATAAAGTGGTCTGATGTCTTGACACAATGGTCTGATCTAGAAGTCTGATGTCTTGATACAAGGGTCGGGTGTCTTTGTCTTGCTTTTGAAATAGCTTTCTCCTATTTTTATCGGTGGACAAGCTTTGAATTGAGCCGGAATACGAAACCATTCAGTGCCCGCCCAGTACGCTCCCAGGTTAAGCCATGCAAACGATTGGGAGTGAGCCAGCAACGGAGACCCACACTTAAGCCGACATTTTTGCCAGCACCCATGGGCACAGATCGCACAACGGACGGCCCACACGTGACAGCAGTCGGCAGGCCGGCCAACTCTGAGTCAGTTGCAACTGAACGAGAGAAACTGTATTAGGCTCACAAGTCCCGCTGGACCTCAGCGCTCCTCCCCCGCCAGCAGCGTCGCAACCGTGTAACCTGTGGCAAGACTGTTTGTCCCAGGGGTAGCCAAGTGCAGTGCCTGTGTTTCTGTACAGCTAGCTGGTCTGCTCGTGCTGCACTGTTGTGCCGCCCACAGTGGCGCAGCCAGGATTGTCTTCAGGGGTGCCAGACCAAAAGGAGATTGTCAAGAAACAGAGAACATCGAAGAGCGCCGAAGGACTTCGGTTTTATGTTGTGAAAATCTCAAAATGTCTTGGTTCATCTAGTGCCGTATTTTTATTGATAAGGGGGCAGCCGGCTCCCCCCCCCCTTGGCTGCGCCTCCAGACGCACACCATGCCAAGCCTCCGGTGCCCGTCCTTCACCAAGCACTGCTCCGACTACAGATTTTCGCTTTTTGCGAAACTAACCTTACGAGGAAATATTACTTCGTCTCCGGCTGTGACTCAGTCCATCTTCGTCTGTGTCTCAGCAACGCGAAGTGGTGTCAACATGACCCGCATACATTTCGGCCGGAATGTTTGCACGCTAACAGCTGTATTCGTCGGCTTCACAAACGTTTCACCGAAAAACAGCACCACGGCACCCGCAAACGACTTGTTTTCGTTCTCTGCTTAGAGGGAGTTGGGTTACAAATCACCTGCTCTGCATCAGACGGACATACAACACAGTGGGGGACATGCAGGCTACATTTCGCTAAGTAATACAACAAAGCTCACACAGAGTCATCTCGACCGTTTGCTTGGGAAATTGGGAGCGCTTGTGCCCTTTAAAAAAAGCGCTGTCATGCCATAGCCCGCAGTATTTGAATTAATTGTGTGGAAGTAATTCTTCTTCAGAAGAGGTTTTGACTTTAGAACGCACCTTGGAGTTCATCTCAGCCGTAGTCTACTTGTTGCAGAACTGCTATACCGATATCGTTTTATTAAGTGTGTTCGTCGCATTGGCTTAGGCACGCTTCAAATAGTATTGATAATATCGACTGAATTAGTGCATTATTACCAGGACAATTTATGCGCATGGTCTTTGGTTCATATGCCAATCGGAAAGCTGAATTAAATTCAAAGACCATGCTGTATGTCAGCACTGAGCCTTCTTCCAGAAGGGTTAGAGATATTCGCGCAGCTTTCGAATCTTTCCACGTCCCCTTTTTAAAGTGATCAAAAGTCTTAATTCTCTGGATTTATCGGGTGCGTTTCCACAATAAGAACTTGCATGCGAACTGGGTACGGCGGTACATTGCACGCCGGCGAGTGGCTGGTTAGAGGCGAACAGGTTGGCAACCCCAACAGCACACACTGGTTGGTTGAGCGAACGGCCAAGTGCTGAGCATTTGTCGAATTAATTCCTGGATGGAATTTAATCCACTAATGGTGTATCCGTGGGCTAAGTTCACAGCATGTCCGGACGCCCGCTACCTTGGGCGTAGGGACGGGCAAGACAATTGTGGCTCAGAACCTCCACTTGTCGGAAACGTCACCATCAGCTCTAGGAGCTACATGACCATAATCGACGAACATTTACTTCCACGTTGCAAGGAGCTGCGTGTACCTGCATACTGCACCACCCCCGTGACTGCTGGTACCGCAGTATCGACCTGCATACTGCACCACCCCGTGACTGCTGGTACCGCAGTATCGACCTGCATACTGCACCACCCCCGTGACTGCTGGTACCGCAGTATCGACCTGCATACTGCACCACCCCCGTGACTGCTGGTACCGCAGTATCGACCTGCATACTGCACCACCCCCGTGACTGCTGGTACCGCAGTATCGACCTGCATACTGCACCACCCCCGTGACTGCTGGTACCGCAGTATCGACCTGCATGCTGCACCACCCCCGTGACTGCTGGTACCGCAGTATCGACCTGCATACTGCACCACCCCCGTGACTGCTGGTACCGCAGTATCGACCTGCATACTGCACCACCCCCGTGACTGCTGGTACCGCAGTATCGACCTGCATACTGCACCACCCCCGTGACTGCTGGTACCGCAGTATCGACCTGCATACTGCACCACCCCCCGTGACTGCTGGTACCGCAGTATCGACCTGCATGCTGCACCACCCCCGTGACTGCTGGTACCGCAGTATCGACCTGCATACTGCACCACCCCCGTGACTGCTGGTACCGCAGTATCGACCTGCATACTGCACCACCCCCGTGACTGCTGGTACCGCAGTATCGACCTGCATACTGCACCACCCCCGTGACTGCTGGTACCGCAGTATCGACCTGACCACCCCCGTGACTGCTGGTACCGCAGTATCGACCCGCATACTGCACCACCCCCGTGACTGCTGGTACCGCAGTATCGACCTGCATACTGCACCACCCCCGTGACTGCTGGTACCGCAGTATCGACCCGCATACTGCACCACCCCCGTGACTGTTGGTACCGCAGTATCGACCTGATACTGCACCACCCCCGTGACTGCTGGTACCGCAGTATCGACCTGCATACTGCACCACCCCCGTGACTGCTGGTACCGCAGTATCGACCTGCATACTGCACCACCCCCGTGACTGCTGGTACCGCAGTATCGACCTGCATGCTGCACCACCCCCGTGACTGCTGGTACCGCAGTATCGACCCGCATACTGCACCACCCCCGTGACTGCTGGTACCGCAGTATCGACCTGCATACTGCACCACCCCCTCACCCCGTGACTGCTGGTACCGCAGTATCGACCGCATACTGCACCACCCCCGTGACTGCTGGTCCGCACCTGCATCACCACCCCCGACTGCTGGTACCTATCGACCACCCCCCGTGCTGCTGGTACCGCAGTATCGACCTGCATACTGCACCACCCCCGTGACTGCTGGTACCGCAGTATCGACCGCATACTGCACCACCCCCCGTGACTGCTGGTACCGCAGTATCGACCTGCATACTGCACCACCCCCGTGACTGCTGGTACCGCAGTATCGACCTGCATACTGCACCACCCCCGTGACTGCTGGTACCGCAGTATCGACCTACTGCACCACCCCCGTGACTGTTGGTACCGCAGTATCGACCTGCATACTGCACCACCCCCGTGCTGGACTGCTGGTACCGCAGTATCGACCTGCATACTGCACCACCCCCGTGACTGCTGGTACCGCAGTATCGACCTGCATACTGCACCACCCCCGTGACTGCTGGTACCGCAGTATCGACCTGCATACTGCACCACCCCCGTGACTGCTGGTACCGCAGTATCGACCCGCATACTGCACCACCCCGTGACTGCTGGTACCGCAGTATCGACCTGCATACTGCACCACCCCCGTGACTGCTGGTACCGCAGTATCGACCTGCATACTGCACCACCCCCGTGACTGCTGGTACCGCAGTATCGACCTGCATACTGCACCACCCCCGTGACTGCTGGTACCGCAGTATCGACCTGCATACTGCACCACCCCCGTGACTGCTGGTACCGCAGTATCGACCTGCATACTGCACCACCCCCGTGACTGCTGGTACCGCAGTATCGACCTGCCATGATGCGACATGCTACATCGTCGCACTATTTCAGTACAGGTATTGGGGTCGCAGTAGGTCGGTCGGCAGGGCGCTGGACTCGTGATCGTGAGATCTTGGGTTCGAATCCCCCAATCAGCGGGATTATTTATTCCCCCTGTGACGGATCGGCGTGAGTTGGCGACACCATCGCCTAGCAGTGGAGTGCGTCGTAAAAGGAGCGAAGGAAGTACAGACGTCATCGCCCCGGTAGTAGATTGGTGTGCGCATGACACAGGGCATATTGATAGGAAACTTGCGGGGCCAAATAACCTGCAGTCTATCCAAATTGTCCCTCAACTCACTCCGATTTTGCTTCACTTGGGAGCACGGAATGAAAATGGTACACTTCTCAGCTAAAGGTGCCGCATTTATAAATCAATATGCTCCAGACGAGGAGCAAAACACAAGTCAAGACCTCCTCCGTCTCGCAGCGTTAGATGCGCCTATCACATATAAGTTAGCCCATCTAACAGGTCATGTTGCCACAAATTAAGAGATCACAATGCCATTCCAGAGCATCCAAATGCCCCTTTGATGGTTCATTGTGCTCTTCTGGCAGCTTGGGTTGCCCATTGGACGGCTAGGACGGGCCTTGGAAATATCAAAGATACCTTTCATCGCTCAGAGTGCCTTTAAGTAAAATGGAACATTCCTGGTGCTGTTCAAAGAGTCCATTGCTGCGCTACAGTGTCTTTCTCGAAGTCGAAGTGCCCTCAGATGATTTCGATGCAACCCTAGCAGGTTGCGTTGTCTTCAAAGTGGCTCAGAGTTGCCAGAAGCCTTCGAATGCCCCTTTGGTTGCTCACCCTGCCCATCTGGCAGCTAAGCTGCCCACTGGACGGATAGGACGGGAATTGATAATATCAGGGATACCAAGCATGGCTTAATGTGCCCTATGCAAAGTGGAATGCAACTGCCATTGCTCAAAGTGCCTCTTGCTGACTTCTCGGTTCCCTTCTCGCAAGCTGAAGTGTCTGCGATGAAGTTAATTTCTCGATTGCCAGGTTAAGTTGCCTTCAGTCCAGCTCAAAGTGCTCTTCTCATGCCTATGAATGCCTCTTTGGCGGCTTGCTGTGTCCTTTTGGCAGCTTAGATTGACCACTAGGCGTTCATGGCGAGGCTCGGGAATACAAAAGATGACATTCACATCTGAAAGCATTCCTTACCATAGTAGAATATCACTGCCACTATTCAAAGTTCCCATTGCTGTCTTCACAGTGTCTCTTTCGCAAGTCCACGTGCCCGCAAATAAAGTTAAAATCGCAATGAGCAGGTCAAGGTGCCCTTAATCCAGTCTTAAATGACCTTCCAAAACCTTCGAATACCCTCTTCACGGCTTGATGCTTCCTTTGTCCAGTTCAGGTTAAAATTGGGCGGTGAAGACGGGGGTTGGGGCTATCAGGGATGCCCTTCAGAGCTCAAAGTGCACTAACGCAAAGCGGAATGTCATTTCTTTTGCCGCACACCTCGCTGACTTTAGATTGTCCCTTTCGTAAGTCGAAATGCCCTCAGATTAACTTAGATGCACCATTAGCAAGCTGAGTTGACCTCAATCCAGTCCAGAGTGTTTCCTATCGCCGAGTTCCTCAAACCGAAGGACCGGCTTCACCGGTTGTTGGGGCTTCACTGGTTGGGGCTTCACTGGTTATCTATGGGGGAGGCTTCACTGGTTATCTATGGGGGGAGGCTTCACTGGTTATCTATGGGGGAGGCTTCACTGGTTATGTACCAGTGCCGGGTTTTCATCAAAAAGCTACTTCTGACCCAGAGCGGTGGTGTGTAACTCCAGCCAAAGCACTGATGTGCGACTCTATTCATGATCTAGACCGACAGCTTTGACTAGATTCCCAGGAGAAAAGGTCGTTGGGAACGGCGCCGCCGCCAGTGAGCTGCCGGCGTCGTGGTGTTGGCGAAAACTCGCAGCAGGGACCGCACCATCGCACCTGGGCCCCTAGAACCACGTTGGGTCCATCAAATCCCCTCGCTCACCCCGCTCACCCACAAAAAATCGCATGGATATTCCGAATAAATTCAGTAGGGTCGGAAAACTCACGTCGAGGCCATACAAATCGAGCTGGGCATCAAAAAAGCACGCCAGGCCACGACACATTCGAGTCGGGTGATCTAAATACGCACAGCGGGACAACAAAACTCCCGCTAGGGTCCACAAAATTGCGCCGAGGCCCCACAAACTCGCAATAGGGGCACTAAGCTACTCGTCAGGAGCCCGAAATATACAGCGGGGCTTAAGAAGCACACTGGCAGACCAAAACACGTATCGGTGCCCTTTAAAGCAAAGCGGGGCCAGAAAAAGGTGCTGAGGTTTTAAAGTACGCCTCAAGCACCTGAATAAACCCCGGAACCCTCAAAGGTACACCGGATATCCTCAAATCTCACCGGATATCCTCAAATCTCACCGTGTTCAGACCTTAACACGGGGCCAGAAAGACACCAGGGTCCCCAAACCACACCGGGGCCAGAAGGACGGCATGAGGTCCTGAAAAGCAAGTCGGGACGCACACAATGGTCTGCGGTCCCAGTGACATACCGAAGGGGCATTGCCTCCATGAGAGGTGGTGGGCACTAAAGAATTGCGCCAAGGTTCGGAAGAATTGCGCCGAGACCCCGAAAAGCCGTTCGGGGGCCCGAACGAATCAAGCCGGTTCCCGCGAATAATTAAGCAGAGACCACGTGAAATCAATCCGGGACAGGAAATCGTTCTGAAGCTGCAAACGTCGCGTCACAGACGCGCACAAAAAATCGCGTGGGGCCTTTAAAAAAATCATACGTGGCACGACAATTGGTGTCCAGGCGCACAAATTTCGCGCAAAAGTCCTGAAAAGTTGAGCCACTGAGCCCGAAGAGTCAGGCGGGGTTCCGCGAAAGCGGCTAGGGTTCCGAAAGATTCATAAATCTCCAGATTAAAAAAAATCGTTTCGAGCCCGGGAAGCTCGCGTCGAGGATGCGAATCTCGCGCCTGAGCTTCAAAAACCGAACAGGAGCCACGACAAGCAGTCGTGGTCCACAAAAATCGCGCTGGGACCAAACGATTGCGTCCTGGCTCCAAACCGGGAGCACACCGAGAAGCCGAAAACGTACCAGAGCTCTCAAAGACAGTGTTTGGTTAGAAAAAAGCAACAGGGCATTAACCCGTCCCATCTCGGGGAGGGGGTCTTCAACCGCCCCCCGCCCCTCAGGTTTTTCGCGGATAGCGAACGAACGGCGCGGGGCAGCGCGCCCAAATTTGGCATACCTTTTCCCACATCAATTTGACATGCTGATTCAGAAATTTTAGGGCAGGTCATCTAGGGTCAACGAGTTAGTTAAGATCAAGTGATGTCACCTCCAAAGAAGTTCAACCAGCCGTCACCCTTTAACGGATACAAATATTTTAATGAAACTTTCAGCGTTTGCTTAACTTTACGGATACAACAAAATGTACGAATGGAATTTTTTTTCTCGTTTTTTACTACATATATATTTTGCGTATTTCCCAAATTATAGTTCAAATACAGGATTCTGGCTAAAGTAAACATTTTTTATTAGGGAAAGTTGACTTCCAACAACGTTTCTCGGTCTACTCTACCCCCTGGAAAAGGGAAATTAAAGACAACTTGAAAACTCAATATTTTGAAACTTCCAAAAAATAATACAAAATAATTTTTGGGAGGCCAAAACTAATTGTAGCCTTGGTCGATTTCTCTGTCCTTTTCTCATTGCAAATAATTTGTTTCATATATCCCCAAAATGAACTCCCCAGAGTCAAAAACATAATGTAAGTCGTGAAAAGTCGAGAAAATATGTCCCCCTGGTGACGTCACTTTTGGGGGAAGTTGTTTTGGAGGGTGGACCCGGACCCTACTCGTCGAGCGCTTTCCGATGACATCTCTTTCGTTTTCGTGCGCTGCTTAGTTTGGATTTTAGAGGGGGTCTTCAACCGCCCCCTCCCCCGCCCCCCGAGACGGGGTGTGAGGATTTGACCGGAAAGA
Source organism: Imbricaverruca yamaguchii (assembly GCA_034440575.1). Classification (NCBI taxonomy): domain Eukaryota; kingdom Metazoa; phylum Arthropoda; class Thecostraca; family Neoverrucidae; genus Imbricaverruca; species Imbricaverruca yamaguchii. The sequence goes on along the minus strand of JAOTOL010000669.1, from coordinate 21,177 downwards.
CGGCGCGGGTTAAATTATGCGCTGGACCACAAATAACGATAAACCTCATAACACCGGAGAATCTCAAGACACTCCACAAAGACCACAAGTATATATTGGCCACAAAGACAGCACGAGGACCTAAAACAGGCGTAGGCCCGCCAAGAGGTGACTATGTTAAAAAAATTGTGAATACTAAATAAACACATTTTCGGAAACGTGCCAGGTCCTTTACAAAATGCGCTGAGACCCTGACGCACATTTGCACCCGAAAAACGCAACAGGCCCTAATAAGAACTCTGCACAAATGCAGCGGTTCGGTTCTGCAGCTAATCTGACAGCAGATAAACACAGGCTGAGGTACATCAAAGGCTAAGGTACATCAAAGGCTGGGGTACATCAAAGCTCACTGTAGTGTTTGGATTTCTTTTCCACTGGGAGTTGTGGGAAAAAGAGAAACAATCTTGGAATTATATTCATAGAATTTTCCAAGCAATTCCCGAAACGTTCTATAGCGTCAAGTGTGGCACGAATTATTCATATGGCAGCAATAAGCAAAACATAGCGGGTCTAGCAGAAAGCGCAGAACCGCAAGAAGTATGGCGAATGCGCCGAATGTACCAGGTGGATATGTATACAAACATTGGTGTAATGGCGACCGGGCGTTGTAGATTGAAATGAGTAAAATTAAAGGAAAAATGTTTAATAGTTTGTGCAACTGCAATGCCACAGTGTTAGTAGTCTTATTAAGGGATACAAGAAAAGAACCCATAACTGACGCAAACCTTAGTTACGCCACTGGCTGAGGAACCTCTAATGTTGAGAAATTAAATATTAGTGCTGATGAGAACTCATGAAAATAGCACCACAGACAACCACAAGGGGCATGCAGAGGCACACCCTGACATTTTTGGAAGACTGGAAAACTCCGCTCGCGGGTAGGCGCGAAGCTCGCAAATGTCCGGGTCTAAAAAATAAAGGGACATACGAGCGAATGAGCATTCATCTTGACGGTATCTATGTTTATTTCTTACTTTCCTTAATCCAACTTACGTGTGTACTCATGCACTAAATTCAGTAAAAGGTGCCCTTTTAATGCACTCGAAGTGCCCTGTTCAGGACATTCGGGTGCCCTTTTCCGCAGTGGAAAATAGAAAAAGCTCGTCACTGATGACGTCACCAGTGTGATGTGATTGTCCCTCCCCCAGGTGAACCCCGGCGACCGATCACCCGCCAGCGGGCTGTGGGAGGGCGAGCTGGTGTGACGTCATTGTCCCTCCCCCAGGTGAACCCCGGCGGCCGATCAGCCGCCAGCGGGCTGCGGGAGGGCGAGCTGGTGTGACGTCATTGTCCCTCCCCCAGGTGAATCCCGGCGGCCGATCAGCCGCCAGCGGGCTGCGGGAGGGCGAGCTGGTGTGACGTTATTGTCCCTCCCCCAGGTGAACCCCGGCGGCCGATCAGCCGCCAGCGGGCTGCGGGAGGGCGAGCTGGTGGTCAGCATCAACGGCGTGCCCGCCAGTCAGCTGAGCACAGCGCAGGCCCATCAGCTGATGCGCCAGGCCGGCGACAGGATGGTGCTGGCGCTCGCCGCGCGGTAGGTACCGACATCTAGCGAGCAGTGTCTCAGTTTGCAGTGTGAATTATCACCGCCACTGCGGCTGATTACCGGGCTGGTCGGGGAATTACGCTTGTAGGGGTCTGTTCCCGTGGCTCCACTAACCTCCACAAACCTCCACTGGTCGTTCCCGTGGCCAACCCAGTGGAGATTTTTCCTCCACCAACCTCCACCAGTGGACCAAAAGCTCCACCAGCCGAGGAGCAGGGTCCAATAGTGATTTTTCAGTGGAGCTCAATCATTGCGCACTTGTTTCATATATTTGCGCGTAAAAAACGTACTCCGTCATATGAATTTCATCTTCATGCATCAACTGAATACCAGGGTCATCCTTCGCAAGGGAAATATGAAATTACAACTATGAACAATAATCGAAGTAACAGATGCAGACCACATAACATCCTTTTTGTGGCCTTTGATCTACGTCATTCGTCCTAAGGGGAAGTACGTCATTCGTACTTTACCGGCGGGATCCGCCGCAATCCCCATGCCGCAACTGCCGCAATGCGACGCCAACTAAGATTCCACTCGAGCCCGACCGACGAGGTCGAGCAAGTTGAGATGGGGAAAAGCCAGCAAGGCAGGCCCGGAGACGCTTTTCGGGTAGAAAAAGCGTCTCGGGGCCCAGGTAGCCAAACACCAGATTATATGCTGTACATTAAAAGGTAGGCTGTAACCAACCGCAAAACTTGGGAGACGATGCCTAGTGCTCAACCGAGATGGAAGAGAGATTGCTTGGTTCATCCCATAGGCGAAAAGAACATCTGTTCTCCCCGCAGTCCCTGAGGGCACCTACATTGCTAGAAATAAAGACAATTTTGGGGCTGTACTATAAGTCATACTATATACATTGTGCGATCATCTGGACAAGCATTTTTAGGAGCAATTTGACCAATACCGCCAGATCAAGCGCCAAACACTTCCTTTTGTTGCGGAATTCGGACCGCTGTCAGCTGATTTCTCCACCGGTCGTTCCCGTGGGCAGGTCTCAATTATCCTCAACTAACCTCCACTGAGTTCCTTCTGGTGGAGCCACGGGAACAGACCCTAGGATTTGGGAGGGGATGAATACGGCAGTTGGTCGGCTATCCACCGACCAGGTGGTGGTGACTCTCGACGGTGCCTTCCGAGGTCGTTGATGCGACGCCAGCGGTGATTCCGCGACCACCAGAAAACTTGTTGGCAGCCGACGTTCCATGATACATGGCCTGCGGAACGTTAAAAAAATTGTCTAGTTGTGCCAGCTATATCGTTCCTTCTAGAGCCAGTATAGTGCACGTTTTGCTTAGCATCTCTACATTTTGCGTGCTTCACTACAGTAGTATGTTCATGATTATTGAGATGTCCTGGCATCATGATTTGTCATGATTATTTAAATGTCCTAGGTGGCATGCAATGATAATTGACATGCCATGACATCGTGGCGTGTAACTCTTCGTCTGACCTGAGCTGACTCCATAACAAGCTCAGATCACATATTAAGATGTCAATTAAGGTCTCAAGTGGGTTCAGTGTTTGGCGTGGTTGAAGTTGACGATTCTCGACGTTTCGGCAGATTTTGAACATTGACGTGCATTTGGGGAAGGGGAGGGGGAGAGGACTGACTACAAAAGCTAAAGCTATATTGAAGCTATACAATCATGTTTCACATCAGCTCACCAAGTCGTTACACGCACTGGTGTAGCCCCGACTGGAAGGGTCAACCAAATAAAGGTTAACAAAAGTATTTAATCGAAGCGACCGACACCTTTTCATGAAACAGAACGCCTGCGGTGAGCGAATATCGCAGAAAGTCTCTAGATTTGCGTGGCGAAAGTTCGAAAATTTCTTGTTTGATCTGGTGTATTTTTGGTGGCTTAGGAGGAGCTGAGCTTGGCCCTGAGCCCCATTGGCTTTGCCTCTTATTACAGTCATTAACACGGAGCGCTATGAACCGGAGCACCATAGCGGACCGGAGCGCTACGGACCGGAGCGCTATGGAGCACTATACGCCTCTCCTAAGCGTTTTCAGCCCACCACCTTTAACGTTGCTGGACCGTGGTAATAATTACCCGGAAACTTTACTTCGTGACAGGATCCAGAATGCCGAGTTTGAATAGGAAAAACTGTGTGCGAGGTGCCATAGTTATCACAAAAAGAACATCCCCGGATTTGGGACAACTCCCCAAAGTTGAATTTATTCCGCGGTGTCAGAAAGCCACGATATATAAGCCAATGTTTTCACAATAGCACGTTCCTAAATTTCTAGAAAATCGCTAACGTTAATGTACGCGTTGCTCGTGAAATATGTAACCTGACGTTTGTTCGGCGATTGAATTAAATGCCGGCCGTTGCCCAGCCGGCGACCTGTGACCCGTCTCTCGCTGCCTGCAGCCGCCGTCAGCTGCCCTCCGTGTATGGCCGGCAGCTGGCGTTGGCTGGCCTGGCCTGGCAGCTGGCGCCGTCTCCGCTGTCTGGAGCGCGTCGGCTGCCCTCGTGTATGGCTGGGCAGCTGGCAGCTGGTGACCCGTCTCCTGCTGTCTGGAGCCGCCGTCGGCTGCCCTCCGTGTATGGCTGGCAGCTGGCAGCTGGCAGCTGGCAGCTGGTGACCCGTCTCCCGCTGCCTGGAGCCGCCGTCGGCTGCCCTCCGTGTATGGCTGGCAGCTGGCAGCTGGCAGCTGATGACCCATCTCCCGCTGTCTGGAGCCGCCGTCGGCTGCCCTCCGTGTATGGCTGGCAGCTGGCAGTGGAGCAGCCTTGTCTGACCCGCGGGGTTGGCACCGGTCACCCGGCAGGGGGGTCGTGTTTTGTGAGGCGGTGCCGCAGTCGGCCGCCGGTGTCCTGCAGGTGCGCCGCGCCGCCCGGAGAGGAGGCGAGCACACACCGACTGGTGACTGGTGACAGGCTAGTGGCCAGTGACAGATCTGTTGGGGACCAGTGACCTGCTGGTGATCAGTAACCGGCTGGTGACCAGTAACCGGCTGGTGACCAGTGACCTGCTGGTGACCAGTGACCGACCTGCTGGTGACCAGTGACCTGCTGGTGACCAGTGCCCGGCTGGTAACCAGTGACGGACCGGCTGGTGACCAGTGATGGATCACCGATAGCCAGTGACGGGTCGACTGGCGACCAGTGACCGGCGATGGATTGGCGTGACTCTGAGTGTCGTCACGGTGACACCGGAGCTTGTGAGTGACGTCATACGCAAGCAGCTCGTGACGTCATGAAGTTCAACCCTCGTAGGCGGTCCGCCGGTCCACTGTACTACACGATCGATCGCAAGCTACTCATCCACTCCAGGTGTGTGGATGACGTCTCACGCCGGCATGACGTCAGTTGCCAGTTGGTCGTTCGGCTATGTTGTGACGCCATTTTTCCTATTTGCCTGCTCATCATTTCCGTCCTCGTGTGTTTCTACAAATGAAATCTGTCGGCAATGCTTCTGCTGGCAATTGTCTGCGATCCTTTAATGTGTTTTATGTAGATATTCCAATTGTCTATGGTTTATGGGAAGCCCCGAACCGGAATTCCGAATGCATTAGAACTGAGGAATTGGAAGCGCAAACGGGTCGTGCAGGTCGTAAATGGGTAACACGTTTGTTAAGGTCAAAGTTACCGTGACATGGCTGAGCACGTAGGTTACACTGATGGGGGAATGGGAAGCTGTACTGTTGGCGTTAAAAATAGCTTGGCAGTCAGGCTGTGCGGAGTGATTTGCCACTTGAGTGTCCTGCATAGGCATACTGTACCGCACCACAAACAGGTGCGCAGCTTAGACTACCAATCAAACGGTCTGGGTGGCACGACCACACTCGATGTGCATTCTAATGTTCGGTAGAGCGAACGATTCTACGCCACAGATGTCACACAGGCGGCTCGCGAAGTGCCCTGTGCATGTTTTGCTCGCTGCCCGCTGGGGGTCGCTGGTCGCGATGACGTGATGTGATGTGATATGATGTGATGAGATGAGTTGAGATGAGATGAGATGAGATGAGATGAGATGAGATGAGATGAGATGAGATGAGATGAGATGAGATGAGACGAGACGAGACGAGACGAGACGAGACGAGACGAGACGAGACGAGACGAGACGAGACGAGACGAGACGAGACGAGACGAGACGAGACGAGACGAGACGAGACGAGACGAGACGAGACGATACCACATGAGATGAGATGAGATGAGATGAGATGAGGCGGCACTGCCAGTGATGGACCGTTGCGCTCGAGTACCCCAGCCTGATAAACCAGTCAGCTAGCGGAGCTACAAACACCACATGCTGTATACACGATGTGAATCGAAAGCACGGAGGCGGTGGCCGAGTGGTGTACAAAGTTTGTATGAGCTGATCTTAGATGACAGTCATATGAAACTAAAGATTGTAATCGACGTATGCATGCAGAATTATACATATGTTAAGAATGACATGAAAAAGCATTTTCCACCCATCAGTCATTTTTTAAATAGTTCTGCCGCTGGTATATGACTTTCCAGAATGTGCGGGTGTGTCAACAAACACGCAGGGCCAAGATAAGCTTCCATCTTGTAGTGTTCATGTCCACATCTAAATGTATCGCTACTTGAAACGTTTTGGCACCGTTGAATAGTCCAGCGGCTATATTTGTACACATGATTCTACATTTTCAATTATTTTCCTAACTTTCGAAGAAATAACGGGTTTGTGCCGACAAGCACCACAAGACCAGGGTAAGCATCGGCATTGCAATGTTCAAGTCTGCAACTAGTTTGGATTTTATTTCAAGGCACTGTAAGAGTCATTGTATGGCAGGATGTTTTTATGTGGCTTTAGTTTCTGTGAAAGCAATCGGCTTGTGTGACAGTTATGGCTATACTAGGATATCCTTCCATTTTGTTGTGCCTAAGACAGCGTCTAACTTTGATCGCATTCCGATGTCCGTGGCACTGCAAGAGATCATGCTCGCTCAGAAGCGCAATCTTTTGCATGCGAATGAAGCGTACATTGCTGCATGGGCTTACGCATGATCACGGATAGTCACCCGGGGATTATGGATCCCGTTCAAAGCAAACTTAGCAGTAGGCGTATGCAGTAATTGAGATACCACGTATCCCAAACGGTCTGTGAATCCTGGAATTTGCGGGGAATCCATTAGTAAGCGGGAAGGTTGGATTGGTAAACATAGCAATGGTTCCATGCCAGTAATTCAGTTCTTTGTTTGTTTTTCCGTTGTCGGTTTATGTAAGAGATTTGTGCCAAGAACCCGACTTCTGTTGCATTTATTGTCTTCTACCATATTTTGCAGCCCGCCTCCCGTGGCCAACTCACCTTCAGAGTAGAGGCTGGGATCAGCGATGGGATCAGCGATCGGATCAGCGACAGGATCAGCGATTGAGAGTGAGGTCCGTGCCGAATATCGCTGCACTTATCTGGCGATATATGTAAGCCATTCGTCATCTCCTACCATCCAGTCACCAAGTCCAGTGCTGAGGCGGAGCATGTTTGGTGAGATGGATCGGTGAGTTGTGTTCCTTGTTTTTCAGTGAGATGCCGTCCCCTCGGCCCGGCCGTAAGCCCCGCCCCTCCGGGGTCGACGCGGAGGGCGACCCGACTCAGGTCAGGTCACAGGACGAGGTCAACGAGGCGTTCGAGAAACTCGCCAGCGACACGACAACTGTGCGACAGACCGCGAGATCCAAAGATCGATTTCTGGGGAGACCAGTACGAGACCCATCGCTGGAAAAACCGCCACGAGATCCATCGCTGGAAAAACCGCCACGAGATCCGTCGCTGGAGAAGCCGCCACGAGATCCGTCGTTGGAGAAGCCACCACGAGATCCATCGCTGGAGCGACTGTCTCGAGATCCATCTCTGAAGAGACCATCACGAGATGCATCTCTAGAGAGGCTGTCCAGAGATTCATCGCTGGAGAAGCCACCACGAGACGCATCTCTGGAGCGATCTCCGTCTCAGTCGGAGTCCTGCACCGATGGTGAGTACAATTTGTAGACATTATGCAGCTTAGACTGCATGCAGTTGGAGATTACGCAGTGCATCGATAACATAATTTGGTTACACATTCGTTAAAGTATTAACCGCACTACAACCGAAATAGAGCAATTGGACGATTCATTTGCATTGTTGCAACGACGTTAAAAACAACGCAGTCTAAGCAAATCAACGGTTGACCTGTGATTGATTCGAGGTGCGTAGAGGCAAAGATGAATGGGCAATTGGGGGACCAAGCCTGTCGACCAGACCGGACGCTGTGTCCGGGACTTGAACACCCTGCATAGGTATACTGTGCCGCACCACAGGTGGGTGTGCAGCTCAGACTACCGTCCTGGCGGTTTCGTGGCACGGTCTTCCTCCATACGACACTCCAAGGCTGGGAGAGCGAGCGGTTCTTGGCCGGATTAACTACGGGACGCGACCCGCCAAGTGCGTTTTGCGGGTTTTTGCTGTGTAAGCAAAGGTGGTGTTGAAGCAAACTCGGGCATAAATGATGGGATGGAAGTGTGAATTGAAAACGTTCGCATACGCATATAAATATTACTTGAAGCATACATTTTTTTTCGTTACCTCCTTTTTTTAAAATTCGTTCTCATTTCTTTGACGCATTCAGGCGGGAATCGGGGCGCGTGACCGGTGTTGGATATTAAATAGTAAATGCAATCGATGACATCAATCGGCAGGAATCCCACATCCATTCAATCATCCAATTATTTGAGCAAAATACAAACATATAGTTATGTGAGAAAGCCCAATAACTTACCGTTCCAATGGCGGTACACATCATACCACTTCCAATACATATGATACGGGCCTCCCGATGTCTGTTAACTCGAGGTTCTCCAGAGACGGGCCGAACACTTCCCCGATAGTCAGGTGAGTCCAAACTGGCAGAACGCGCCGGTGTACAGTCCGTCCACCGTCGCCCCCCAGCGCCGACGCTGTCCACAGCAGACGTGAGGTGAGTCAGCCCTCTTCTTCCCCGCCCACAGCAGATGTGAGGTGAGTCAGCCCTCTTCTTCCCCACCCATAGCAGATGTGAGGTGAGTCAGCCCTCTTCCTCCCCGTCCGCAGCAGACGTGAGGTGAGTCAGCCCACCCCGCCTCTCTGCCCGCAGCAGACTTGAGGTGAGTCAGCCGTCTTCCTCCCCGCCCGCAGCAGATGTGAGGTGAGTCAGCCACCCCGCCTCCCCGCCCGCAGCAGACGTGAGGTGAGTCAGCCCTCTTCCTCCCCGCCCGCAGCAGACGTGAGGTGAGTCAGCCCTCTTCCTCCCCGTCCGCAACAGATGTGTGATGAGTCAGCCACCCCGCCTCCCCACCCGCAGCAGACGTGAGGAGAGTCAGCCCTCTTCCTCCCCACCCGCAGCAGATGTGAGGTGAGTCAGCCCTCTTCCTCCCCGCCCGCAGCAGATGTGAGGTGAGTCAGCCACCCCGCCTCCCCACCCGCAGCAGATGTGAGGTGAGTCAGCCCTCTTCCTCCCCGTCGGCAGCAGATGTGAGGTGAGTCAGCCCTCTTCCTCCCCACCCGCAGCAGATGTGAGATGAGTCAGCCACCCCGCCTCCCCACCCGCAGCAGATGTGAGGTGAGTCAGCCCTCTTCCTCCCCGTCGGCAGCAGATGTGAGGTGAGTCAGCCCTCTACCTCCCCGTCCGCAGCAGACGTGAGGTGAGTCAGCCCACCCCGCCTCCCCGTCCGCGGCAGACGTGAGGTGAGTCAGCCCACCCCGCCTCCCCACCCGCAGAAGATGTGAGGTGAGTCAGCCCACCTCGGCCGCCGTCTCCTCCCGACGTCGGCGCCGCCTGCGGCAGATGTGAGGTGATTCAGCCCACCCGCGCCTCCCCGGCCGTGCGGACGCGCCGAAATACCGCGCCAGGTGTGCCGCCGCCAGCGCCGCCGCTGTCAGAGACTGTACCCGGGCCGTGACCCATATTGACGGCGTGTGTTTATGCGCCGCCACGGACTGGGTTTCGCGCGCGCGCGCGAGGTTGGCCGTGCAGGGTTGGACGTGTCGGGTGTCGCGGCGGCAGAGAGAGCTGCAGCGCCACCTGCATGCGTGCCGCCGCACCTGCGCCGTGTCGTACTGAACGGTCATGGACCGGCGCCGCAATCAAAACAGAGAACAGAAAATAGCACTCGCAGACGATTGCTGGCGGGGTGATTTACACTTGAATTATGGATCGCCATGACAGCCACTGATTCAGCCGACGAAGGATGTGGCCAATGTATCCTTGACTTCCCAGAGGCACAGAGCACTCATGTTTGCAGAGCACAGGAAAGCCGCCAGTGAAAAGGTTTGATGTCAGGCAGCTGCCAAAGAGAAAATATACTTCCTTAATCTGAAGAAAAGGCTAAGTCCAAATATGAGAGGACTGTGGTGAAACTTCCAGATACGAGAGGGTTGGTGTGGGGAGTTCAGACATGAGAGGACTGGGGTAAGATTTCGAGACATGACAGGGTTGAGGTGAGAAGCCCATATATGATCAGGTTGTGGTGAGAATTCCAGATATGAGAGGACTGGAGTGAGAATTCCAGATACGAGAAGATCGGGGTGAGATTTCCAGACATGACAGGGTTGGAGTGAGAAGCCTATATATGGCAAGGTTGGGGTGAGAATGCCAGATATCAGGGGGCTGTTGTGAGAAGACCAGATGAAAGAGGTTTGAGGTGCGCTTTGTGACTTGCAAGTCTGCGCCTCGCTTACTGAGCACCAAGCACTGAATCGGCACTAACTACTGAACACGCCTGGTTCGGCCGGTGGTGGAGAAGACGCCGTGCCCGTACACCAGGTGGGCACATGTGACGTGTGGCCTGTGCCGTGCCAAGCCGGCACCTGGCACACGTTGGACGTTGTCTGGCACCGTGCCCTTCTGGTCGCGCTGGCACAATGGCTGATGTTGCCGCTGAATCACCGCCGACGGTGATCACTAATTAGGCCCACCTGTGCGCCGATGGGACCGCCGCCGAGCCGGCATCTTCACACCGCTCACACCACTCACACAGCTCAGACCACTCACACCGCTCACACCACTCACACAGCTCACACCACTCACACCGCTCACACCACTCACACCGCTCACACCACTCACACCACTCACACCACTCACACAGCTCACACCACTCACACCGCTCACACCACTCACACAGCTCACACCACTCACACCGCTCACACCACTCACACAGCTCACACCACTCACACCTCTCAGACCGCTCACACCTCAGACCACTCACACTCAGACCACTCACACCACTCACACTCAGACCACTCACACTCAGACCACTCACACTCAGACCACTCACACTCACCACACACAGCTCACACCACTCACACCACTCACACCACTCACACCACTCACACCGCTCACACCACTCACACCACTCACACCACTCACACCGCTCACACCACTCACACCGCTCACACCACTCACACAGCTCACACCGCTCACACCACTCACACCACTCACACCACTCACATCACTCACACTGCTCACACCACTCACACCGCTCACACCACTCACACCACTCACACCACTCACACCACTCACACCACTCACACCGCTCACACCACTCACACCACTCACACCACTCACACAGCTCACACCACTCACACAGCTCACACCACTCACACCGCTCACACCACTCACACCACTCACACCGCTCACACCACTCACACAGCTCACACCACTCACACCGCTCACACCACTCACACAGCTCACACCACTCACACAGCTCACACCACTCACACCGCTCACACCACTCACACCGCTCACACCACTCACACCGCTCACACCGCTCACACCACTCACACCACTCACACAGTACACCACTCAGACCGCACCATTCACGCTGGCCTGTCCTGAAGCGCTCATCAACTCTGTCGAAAAGTAAAGGCACACATACGCATATGTGTACACATATATCTTCCTCTCTCCCTCTCCCTCTCCCTCTCCCTCTCCCTCTCCCTCTCCCTCTCCCTCTCCCCTCCCTCTCCCTCTCCCTCTCCCTCTCCCTCTCCCTCTCCATCTCCCTTTCCTCTCTCCATCTCCCTCTCCCTCTCTCCTCTCCCTCTCCCTCTCCCTCTCCATCTCCCTCTCTCTCTCCCACCTTCCCTCACTCTCCCTCCCTCTCTCTCTCTCTCCCTCTCTCTCTCTTTTCTCTCTCTCTCTCGTCTCTCTCTCTCTTCCACTCTCTCGCTCTCATCTCTCTCTCTCTCTTCTCTCTCTCTCTCTCTCTCTCTCTCTCTCAGATGAACAACTTCGCTGAACAAGAGTCGCACCAGCCGTTTGCAGGCTGGCGCCCTCCAAACAAACTACAGCGCTATTCTCACACGAGATATCCAGACATCCAACATCCCTTCACTCGCACGATGCAGCGGCAGCAGACGGCTCACATTATCAGAAACACTGTACATTAGGCTCACCGCACCCATCATCAACATCCAAACCGGGCAGCTGACACAACTCCCACTGTACGATAGAGTTGTGATGCAGTGATGAACCATACGGTGGGGTCATTGTTATCTGAAATGGAGGCTAAAGTAGAAGCGGAAATTGAATTGGAAGGATTCTGCAATGAGTGGAACGTATTGTATTGTGCTGATCTTTGTCACACTATTGATTGCTTTGTGGTGCTTCATGCATCCAATAACAATGCAACAATGCAAAGGACCTAAGTGGATTGAAAGGTGGAAGTAAATGCTGTATTATGTTAACCTGAGACAATATTTAGCGTAGATATACCGTGAAACCGCAAAACGATCCGCACATATGAATGGCCATGGTGGAAGTTCATAAATGTCAATATGCTATCGTATATAACGAAGTACATATCAGAGAGAACCTGCTCCCGAAATGCTCACCTATTTTTTCCATTGTTAGCTTCCACATCACTGATATATATATATATATATATATATTTGTGTATGTATAATTATGTGTGTGTGTGTGTATATGTGTGTGTGTGTGTGTGTGTGTGTGTGTGTGTGTGTGTGTGTGTGTGTGTGTGTGTGTGTGTGTGTGTGTGTGTGTGTTTGTGTGTGTGTGTGTGTGTGTGCACTTGTACTTCGTGTATACCGAGGCCATTTTCTGTTTGCACACCTGGGAACCGAGGACGTTGGGTGTATACCGAGGACATTTTGACGTCCTCGGTATTAAAACTTCGTCTCCAGCATTATCAGATGCTTACCAGTCACCTGAAAAGTTTTCTCCACATTCTCGGTTTTCACCATATTTGTGACCGTGTGTGTCCAGCAGGTGTGTGTGTGTACTGTGCAGATAAAGTGTGAGCAAGCTGAAATATTTAGTGACGTCCGAATGCATGGTGGGGAACGAATGAGTACTTCTTTGGTACTTGTTTCTTGCCATCTGTGAGTGCAAATAAATTGAATGAAATTATTGACCAAATGCAACCAGAAAAACTATACTATACTCTTTTTAGTTTTAAGCCATTTACCACACACATGCAAAATATACATAGTTTGGTTGTGCGCCCATCACGAGGACAAAGTACAGACTTGAACCTAAGTATCGTTGCCCACCACTACACCGAATTGGAGGGCGCGACGGGATCATGTTTGCAGCGTGGTGTGCGGCTCGATGATGTTTGCAGCTTGCTCCAGTCAGGAGAGAGGATTTGGACAGAATTCAAAGGTGAGTGCTATTTTGGTGAAGTCGACGTAATTTATCGATGTATTTAGCTTCTGCAATATGCCGGTACATTCCATGATAGTAGCAGCGGCGAAGTTATATTAATTTGTGGCTCCTCAAGCACCTTCGTTTGGCATCTTCCGTTTAGGGAGATTCTTCATGCTTGTGGTTTTTCGTCTGTCGTTCCTTACCTTGATGCGGTAAGAGCGTGAAATTTGATAAACATTCCTGCCTTTCTTTACTCTACGTCGTGCCGACATTTTCGTGTCTTAATCGCATCACAGGCGGCTCCAGGAATCAATTCTGGAAGGCACTTTACATACATTGGAAAGCTTAGGAAGAGGACGTACATCTGAATATTTTCGCTGTTCAGGTGAAATAACGTTATAACGGGAAATTCAACTGTTCATACTACCTTCTTGATCTATTGAAATGCTTATTTTAAGCCTAATATGTCAAGGGCGGATCAAAGGGAGGCCAAAATTGGTTCAACAAGTTACCCGTTTTACCAAAGTAGTATTAATTACGCTATCATCGAAGGGATGGCTTTATTCTAGTACTTCACGTACTTTTGCATGCCCTTATTCATATGATACCACATAGCCAACGAGCTAACTTGTGTATGATACCATTGGCTAACCCATAGAAGTCAAATGGGTATGGTAAGTTCTCTTACCAAAGAATGCAAGCGTTTTAATATCAGAATTGGGTCGCCACAAGTACATATTGATTCTGAGTTTGTACTGAAAGTCAGTGATATGTATCCATACATTTGCGAGAAAAAATGTATATGGTAAACTTTCGTAGGTGGGGTGTAGGAGATAATGGAGCTATAATGGAGCTGGGGACAATAGCAGCCCATGGAAGGTGGTAAGACACTTGGTACCAAATTAACTTAACCCCTTTACGGTATGGTTTTGCTAGACCTGAATCTGTAGATTTGGGGAGGTCATTCCAAAACTGTCCCCCTGAGATCTCGGAATCTATTGGGCCGATTTCAAAACTGAATAGTTCAAGCTAATTTTGCCGGTGAGATCTATATTTTTATGATGTCGAGATGGGCTTTTTTACAATAGCAAAGTCAGGAGGAAAACATGGAGAAAAAGTAAAGCCGTATGGGTCTATATATTCTCAATATTCTCAACTTTTAACATATGACGCTATGGAGTTTGCCCTGAATCAATCCATTTCGGCCTACCCATTCCCTTCGTGTATTTTCCTCCACCCCACCCCCCATCATTTTCAGAAATAAACACACATGCAAAGTAGTCACCAGGGAATCATATTATAAAAGACCCTCATTATAGGCTGGTGCAGGAATTCTCAGGTGGGGACATGTTTTCCCTTGGAGGTGCTTAGTTTGATCTTTTCATTCGGCGGCAAAATTCGTTGGTCGGGCAGGTTAGGGTGGGGGTGGGGGTGATCTCGAGGGTTCCGGGGAGTGCCTTTTCGTTTCAATGGGGCGCCTTTTCCTCTGAAAGGGATGTCTTTGGCTGGAAGATACGTTGAGCGTATTTGTGCATGTTCTAAACACTTCTCGTCATCAACTGGATCTGCCATTGGGAATATTTATCGCTCCCTCACTACTTGTGACGCATTATTACCGTTTGTTCTCCCTTCCTCCAAACTTTACAACGCCAACGTAATGATGCCGCTTTCAGAAAACCGGTCGCTTGTTGCCAATTTTGTCTTCCCTGGATTCGCCTCTGACATGATTTGGCTCAAAATAAGCATTTTGTAGGTAAACAAGGTAATGTGAGCAACTGAATTACAAATTACAATCACCTGAGCAGTAACACGATGATGATATTTGAGGCATGCTGTTCCTACGTTTTCGCAACAATCCGTCAGATGTGCCTCCCAATATTTGCCCTGGTGCCGCCCTCTGATGTCACGCGATTAAAATTTTGCGACTATAGAAGAAAGTTAGAAAAAAGTCACCGAGTTTCTCCCCCCATCACAATTGGGTAGGGGACGGCAGACGAAAAACCAAACCGGGGAAGAGAGCGAAATCCGCTCCAGCTACCAGATTGGTGAACACGCGCACCCGAAAACCTATCTCATAACGCTAACCGGGGTTTGGGAGATGAGGGGGGTCGGTAGGATCAAATGAGGTCGAGATTCTCCGACGCGAGCCGTTATGCCAACGAAGCCTTTGTGACCTTGAACACATGGCAACTGGGCGGAGGGCCGGGTTGGCCGACGTTCGGGAGTATTTGTACCTCGCATTCAAGACTGGAAATATGTGATCAAACCAGTGGCGGGGGTGGTCCAGGTTCTTATTTTCTGGACATATGTTCAAACTACTGAAAATGGAAAGTGAGACACTAACACTTAAACCCAACCAGTGCAAAACCAGTGACCCACCCCATCTCTCTCTGACCGGTATCTCTAGCCATGCCCGCAGCTCATAATTACGAGCGAGCTCCAAAAGTTTTTTTTTGCGTAGGATGTATTATCAATGTGTGAGACAATCAGAAGACTTCATTACAATATCCCTGTTCATGCATGACATCGTCGGAACAGAACAGTAGTGCACGGATTCCGCCTTTTCTCCGGTCATCGTGTTAAAGGGAGAAGAACCCCGTCCTGGACGAGTAATAAGTTTCAGGTCTTAGGATAATTGGAGGAGCATCTGTGAGGAAGAGGCTTCGAGGGACGAGCAGGCTAGAGCTAGCAGTCAAATGCTTATCCGATAGTGTGGGCAGGGCGGGGGCCACCTCCCACTATACCCTTAGCACCCTAAAATACGATGGATTGAGAAATGTTGGAATTTTAACCACGGAAAACCAGAAATTTACGAAGCGCTTCGCGCGCCGGAAGCGTCCTGTGTTTCATCACATTTTTCGGGGTCGCCCCCTCCCCCCGCCCCTTAAGAAGTTTCTGGCCGCACCATTGTTAGCAGTTATTTCTCTCATTATGATGATAAAAATAACTGATGAGACTCGAGGGTTACGTATTTGGATGGTGGCTTTTGTAACAATAACCTAGCTAGTCAGACTCGTGCATATTTCTCAAGGGCCTAAGCTAAGGAAATTGATCCTCTAGGGTCGGATCCAGCGAAGCCAAAGGGAACATGTCCCTTCTCCAATTGGTGAATTTAGACCAAAAATTTGCACCAAAATGAAATTTTCTGTAACTCTAAGGACATTTCCTGATATAGCAGGCCTTAAGCATATGATATATCTGGTCTTAAACAGGGTCGACGCATGTTCATATCCAACGAAGATTTTTCTTCGAAATCGAGATTATTCATTGCTCCCCAAACCCGGTTTCTAAATGTGAGCGTTTAGCTAAAAGGGGTTCTGGAGTAGAGTAGTAGCGTTAGGCTAGAATGGTTGCGGATTGTAGAGTGGTAGTATTTGTGCTGCAACAGTATGATTCATTGTAAAAGTTAACGATGTAGGCAGTGATATGTCCAAGGAAGCTGTAGAAACATGCAAGACCCTGAGAGGCAGCATAGTTGACACTCGGAGTAGAAGTATGGTGACATTAATCCTTCAATCCTCCAATTCTCCAATGTTGGGAGCGAGTACCGAGTGGTGCTCAGGGCCTGGGTTGTTCATGATTAGATAGCGAGTCTTTGTCTAAAGGGGTCGATATTTGTATACTTGTGCGGATGAATTTTGTGTCAAAGTAGACAGTATATTTCTACCTTGATTTTATGGCATGTCGATAGTAGATGCCCGCTTTAGGTGGGCTTCCTTTGAACAAAAAGTGAGTAGAGCTGATAAGGAGGAATGCAGACGTAATTTTGTGAAGGGGGACCTAAAATAAAAAAGGATCCATGAAACAGAGGTTGCTTTCCTGCGCGCAATATCCTATTTTGGCCTTGTGAAGATGTAACAGATTGCTTGCATCTATTGTATTTGTTTGTTACCAAGGACGGGATGGAGCCAGGCCTGCACTTGGTTGTGTGTTTACTGCTAAATAGTATGTGTATGGAGCTCCTTCGAGGTTTTTCCTGGTCAGAAGACTAGGCAGGTCATGGTGGTTGGTGGAGGGGGGGACGGAAGGCTAGGAAAGAAAAGCATAGATTGTCATGCTTTTTCACAAATGTCAGAAGTTTTAAGAACAAGATTAGGGAAATCAAATGCGTGACATCTGACGAGCCTTTTCCGTTATAATGGAGACCAGGCAGATGGCGGGACGGTACCAACCAATCTCCCTGACATACTTCCAGTTCCTATCAATGTGTTATTTTCGTCCAGTGGCGTATTTGAAATCATGCAAAAGAGGCTGGGGTGCCAACCAGAATTTTCGAATTGAAGACTGTCGAGTGAGGTTAGCATACACAAATGATGTTAAGGGTTAACAAATTGCAACATGATCTAACCAAACCTAGCCTAGCATCCCATGCAAGGATTTGTTTTATAAATGGTTAAATATAAATGTATCGTTCTTAAAAATATCAAATTGAAAACCTAATGCAATCGAACCCTTTTCGAAAAGTCCAAACAAATTATAATATTTTTCCAACTCGGAAAAAATTAGAACCTTCCTTAGACTAACCAATCCTAGCCCCTTTCTTTTCTTCACGGAGGTTTAAAATGTATGACAAATTTGTCTCGTGAATACCTAAAGACAACAATACCAATTGCCCTCCAAAAGTACACAATGCTAAAGGGAACTTCTCCTTCATACTTCAAGGGCATTTGGAAATTGGAAACAAAAATAGTAAGCAAAAGTATATAGGTATTTAATAAGGGGTATTCTGTTTTTCAGTCACCCATTCTCACCCCGAGAAGTATTCTTGGGAGACATCTGCACTCCAATTATGGAACTTTCCACATTTTCAGGAATTATTGCGAGGCTAACTTGACCCCTTACGCCGGACCCCCTCTAACAACGGCTCCGTGCGCCGTGCATGCCACTTCTGAATGCACTATATGCATGTCCTTGCCGTGACCGTTTCGGTGCGTCGCCTCTTCTGGAAAAAAGAACAACAAACGTTCTGCCGTTCATAATTCAGGGTTCCGCTACGTTCAGCCCACTTCAGATGTAGGCTATGGCCACTGACGGTGGCACTACTACCAATATAGTCACCCGACGTACTCTGGATTTGGCAGACAACTAGCCAAGCCATTAATAATATTAGTTGCTTTGTTGGCTCAGGGCAGACCAGCATCCCCCTTCAGTTTCCCACAAGCAACCCACTCGTCGCCCCCACCGCTCGGGGTCATGGCAGACGACACCTAACACATTAGCACCACCAGTACCACCCTGCTCACCCTGCGGCGGCCTAATGCGACACCACGGCCGATGCCAGATGTCATATCATCTTATCAAAGTATGAACCACGGGTCTCATATGTCAGTGTTTCGCAGCACGGGGGAGTCACTGGACTCAAAGACCCCACACTAAATTTTGGGAAAGAAAACAAAACATGCTTAATGGCATGATCCTCTCATAAATACATGATTTTGCAATAGCTTCACAACGAAGGAAACAATTTCGTTAGTCAAGCATACACACCTGGTTTAAAATAATCCACCCGAAATATAGAAATGTTACTTATCAATCGCATATAGTCAATACCAAACACATTGGAAGAGAGAACAGTGCTCGGACCGACCGAAAACCTGAAAAATAATGCAATCATGGGTGTGCGCCCTCAGTTTATGAAAGCAGCTACAGGCCTTGGGATCGTAGTGTAGATCCACGGCGCACACTTTCGTACCTTTTTGCTTATTGGGTGGTTCACGACCCACTGTATGCACAATCATGCCTAATAGCGGAGCCCACACTGTGTCGCCAGTGGGCCGCGGGATTCGGAAATATCCAGAGCGGTGCCAGTGTTGAACCCCGGACCTTTGCATCCAGAGTTCAACATCGTAACTACTGGGCTATCCCCACCCCTTGCACACCAACATATTTTTGCTTTCAGACCTGAGACATCCTTCATCCATCTGGAACACCCATCCAAGCTTCGGGCACACCACTTGCAGGACAAAAGGGCGCATTCGCGCCCTGTTAGCCAGTAACTGCCCTTTGACGCCTAAGGGATGGAGGGCACGGCCCAACGGCACCCTAAATACGCTAATTTGTGTATGTGTAGCAAAACTGGAATGATTATGGAAGTGAGCTGCAAGGTACAGTGGGATACAATTTCTTATGTCCAAAGGTGCACCGGGTTAGATATTCGTCGCTGCATGATGAAGGGTCCGGTGAACATTCTTCAAATTCGTGCCTACAAGGCAAACGTGTCATTTGTCGAACTCACTGGATAAGAAAGCACTGGATAGCAAGCTATGGTGTCCACGTGTTGCCGCGTTTTTAATCCTGGGGATAAGGACAACAATACATTTCCCGAGGGGCAGTACATATCATGACGACCACATGAGCTAGACGAGGTCAAAGTCGGCAGCGCTTCTCATTTTAGTCTTCTCGTCTAAAATGAGACTTCTTATCAAAGTCTCAATTGAGGGTTATGCTTTCTGAGAGCTGTCAGACCAGGGCTTCGAAATACTTACCCGTTTTGCACATTTATGTGCAGATATTTATCCAACGAAAACGCAACAATAATCTGGGTCACCACGATTCAGGTCACGAGATTAGATGAGAATAAAAACTGGATATCCCTGGAATATGTTGCAGGGTATGTTGTCTTCTACAAAGGCGCAAAGTTTCACGTCGCTGTCAGGTCTGATCACGAGGATATGCTCCAAAATAGGGAAGGTGGGAAACAATGAACTAACAAAGAATTGACGTCATATATCTCGCCACTGGCATTTGGTATCTAGAACCTATGGCTTTATTGCAGCGTGGTCCCCGACTGCAGAACTTTCTAGCTCTAGGATTGTGCCTAACGACAATCCAACTGTTGCAGGTGACTGCGGCTCTCAACGTTGGCACTGAACTGAGGCTCGTGGCGGGGCGGTGGTGCAGGCGCAGTCAGGCACAGTCGTCGAGTACAGTCGAATTGTCCTAACCGTGTGGGACGAATGAGCACGCAGCTGTGCCGGCGCTGCCAGTCTGGCTGACACGTGCTGCGTCTATTTCAACAAGGGCTGTAATCGACTGGTGCGTTCTGGATGTGTTTTATAATACATGAAATCTTGCTCCAAGCCGTCTGGCAACCGTGCGTGTGCCCAGCAAGTGTACTACTGAATCTTCGGAAAGTGTACTTTCGACGTACCCTTGTGGAGCGCCTAATTGTCCTTTAACCAGAAAATGTCCTTTTCCTCAAAAGCTCATCTAATGCGTCAACAGGATGGGTGGACGTTCCCTCCGCATTTACCCGGCTGCATATCCCTCACACATAGCCATCGTTAAATCCAGTGTATATCGGGGAAGGATATCCTGGTGACTGTACCATACTACGCACTGCTATTTACCTGGCCTTCCCTCATCCAGTGATAATGATATGCCCTGCCCCCTCTACTTCAGCCCTGTTCATTATTCGATACCAACTTTCTGAATTAAACTTTTCAGTTTAGTTCGGGAAGCGACGGAATTTCAATTTATCTCAGTGTCAAAATCCTAGGTGTCACCATCGGTCCTCATCTACATAGGACAAGCACATCCCCGCAGTCGTTGAACGATGTCGCATGTTATTAGTCGGCCTAGCTACGATGTGCCACGGGGTGCCCAAAGGCACAACGCGAATGTTCATCGAAGCAAAAATATTTCCCGCATGCTCGATACTGCATCGGTGCCTGGAGAAGCTGCACTGCAGCACAGAAGAACCGAAAGCCATACATCTTATTTAGTGCTCGTATCGTGAGTGGCTTAGGCCGACGTTAAGCATGTAACTCCGGTGTAGCGAGGTTGGATGGAGACGAGTTGATGGCGTACTTAACACATGTTCTTGCGTTTATAAGCCACTTCCTGACAGCACCAATGCGCCAGAATATTGCAGGGAAGGATCGTAGATCTCCACGGTGGCCGCCTACCATGCACGGGCGATCAGGAAAGCCGGCTGAGCTACTTCATGCTCGGAAAGTGTTCACTCTGGAGCTTTCTATATCGGGC
>JAOTOL010000668.1:0-104827 GCA_034440575.1 Imbricaverruca yamaguchii | reverse complement strand
AGCGTTCACACCACCTGATATACCTACTACCCGTCAGACCCACCACCCAGCGTTCACACCAGCTGATATACCCACTGCCCGTCAGACCCACTCACCCAGCGTTCACACCACCTGATATACCTACTACCCGTCAGGACCCAGCACACAGCGTTCACACCAGCTGATATACCTACTACCCGTCAGACCCACCACCCAGCGTTCACACCAGCTGATATACCTACTACCCGTCAGACCCACCACCCAGCGTTCGCGCCCAGCTTATATACCTACTGCCCGTCAGACCCACCACTCCAGCGTTCACACCACGGATATACCTACTACCCGTCAGACCCACCACCCAGCGTTCACACCAGCTGATATACCCACCGCCCGTCAGACCCACCACCCAGCGTTCACACCACCTGATATACCTACTACCCGTCAGACCCAGCACACAGCGTTCACACCCAGCTGATATACCCACTACCCGTCAGACCCACCACCCAGCGTTCACACCAGCTAATATGCCCACTACCCGTCAGACCCACCACCCAGCGTTCACACCAGCTGATATACCCACTACCCGTCAGACCCACCACCCAGCGTTCACACCAGCTGATATACCCACTACCCGTCAGACCCACCACCCAGCGTTCACACCAGCTGATATACCTACTACCCGTCAGACCCACCACCCAGCGTTCACACCAGCTGATATACCCACTACCCGTCAGACCCACCACACAGCGTTTACACCAGCTGATATACCCACTACCGTCGAGACCCACCACCCAGCGTTCACACCAGCTAATATGCCCACTACCCGTCAGACCCACCACCCAGCGTTCACACCAGCTGATATACCCACTACCCGTCAGACCCACCACCCCAGCGTTCACACCAGCTGATATAC
Organism: Imbricaverruca yamaguchii; assembly: GCA_034440575.1. Taxonomy (NCBI): domain Eukaryota; kingdom Metazoa; phylum Arthropoda; class Thecostraca; family Neoverrucidae; genus Imbricaverruca; species Imbricaverruca yamaguchii. Next base: position 103,935 of record JAOTOL010000668.1, on the reverse strand, counting down.
CTACTCACCCGTCAGACCCACCACCCAGCGTTCACACCAGCTGATTGTACCGCTACCCGTCAGACCCACCACCCAGCGTTCACACCAGCTGATATACCCACTACCCGTCAGACCCACCACCCACCGTGCACACCAGCTGATATACCTACTACCGTCAGACCCACCACCCCAGCGTTCACACCACCTGATATGCCCACTACCCGTCAGACCCACCACCCAGCGTTCACACCACCTGATATACCCACTACCCGTCAGAACCACCACCCAGCGTTCACACCAGCTGATATACCTACTACCCGTCAGACCCACCACCCAGCGTTCACACCAGCTGATATACCCACTACCCGTCAGACCCACCACCCAGCGTTCACACCAGCTGATATACCCACTACCCGTCAGACCCACCACCCAGCGTTTACACCAGCTGATATGCCCACTACCCGTCAGACCCACCACCCAGCGTTCACACCAGCTGATATACCCACTACCCGTCAGACCCACCACCCAGCGTTCACACCAGCTGATATACCTACTACCCGTCAGACCCACCACCCAGCGTTCACACCAGCTGATATACCTACTACCCGTCAGACCCACCACCCAGCGTTCACACCAGCTGATATACCCACTACCCGTCAGACCCACCACCCACCGTGCACACCAGCTGATATACCTACTACCCGTCAGACCCACCACCCAGCGTTCACACCACCTGATATACCCACTACCCGTCAGACCCACCACCCAGCGTTCACACCACCTGATATACCCACTACCCGTCAGAACCACCACCCAGCGTTCACACCAGCTGATATACCCACTACCCGTCAGACCCACCACCCAGCGTTCACACCAGCTGATATACCCACTACCCGTCAGACCCACCCCCGTCACACCAGCTGATATACCCACTACCCGTCAGACCCACCACCCAGCGTTCACACCAGCTGATATACCTACCACCCGTCAGACCCACCACCCAGCGTTCACACCAGCTGATATACCTACTACCCGTCAGACCCACCACCCAGCGTTCACACCAGCTGATATGCCCACTACCCGTCAGACCCACCACCCAGCGTTCACACCAGCTGATATACCTACTACCCGTCAGACCCACCACCCAGCGTTCACACCAGCTGATATACCTACTGCCCGTCAGACCCACCACCCAGCGTTCACACCACCTGATATACCCACTACCCGTCAGACCCACCACCCAGCGTTCACACCAGCTGATATACCCACTACCCGTCAGAACCACCACCCAGCGTTCACACCAGCTGATATACCTACTACCCGTCAGACCCACCACCCAGCGTTCACACCAGCTGATATACCCACTACCCGTCAGACCCACCACCCACCGTGCACACCAGCTGATATACCCACTACCCGTCAGACCCACCACCCAGCGTTCACACCAGCTGATATACCCACTACCCGTCAGACCCACCACCCAGCGTTCACACCAGCTGATATACCCACTACCCGTCAGACCCACCACCCAGCGTTCACACCAGCTGATATACCCACTACCCGTCAGACCCACCACCCAGCGTTCACACCAGCTGATATACCCACTACCCGTCAGACCCACCACCCAGCGTTCACACCAGCTGATATACCCACTACCCGTCAGACCCACCACCCAGCGTTCACACCAGCTGATATACCCACTACCCGTCAGACCCACCACCCAGCGTTCACACCAGCTGATATACCCACTACCCGTCAGACCCACCACCCAGCGTTCACACCAGCTGATATACCCACTACCCGTCAGACCCACCACCCAGCGTTCACACCAGCTGATATACCCACTACCCGTCAGACCCACCACCCAGCGTTCACACCAGCTGATATACCCACTACCCGTCAGACCCACCACCCAGCGTTCACACCACCTGATATACCTACTACCCGTCAGACCCAGCACCCAGCGTTCACACCAGCTGATATACCTACTACCCGTCAGACCCACCACCCAGCGTTCACACCAGCTGATATACCCACTACCCGTCAGACCCACCACCCAGCGTTCACACCAGCTGATATACCCACTACCCGTCAGACCCACCACCCAGCGTTCACACCAGCTGATATACCCACTGCCCGTCAGACCCACCACCCAGCGTTCACACCACCTGATATACCTACTACCCGTCAGACCCAGCACACAGCGTTCACACCAGCTGATATACCTACTACCCGTCAGACCCACCACCCAGCGTTCACACCACCTGATATACCTACTACCCGTCAGACCCACCACCCAGCGTTCACACCAGCTGATATACCCACTACCCGTCAGACCCACCACACAGCGTTCACACCAGCTGATATACCCACTACCCGTCAGACCCACCACCCAGCGTTCACACCAGCTGATATACCCACTGCCCGTCAGACCCACCACCCAGCGTTCACACCACCTGATATACCTACTACCCGTCAGACCCAGCACACAGCGTTCACACCAGCTGATATACCTACTACCCGTCAGACCCACCACCCAGCGTTCACACCACCTGATATACCTACTACCCGTCAGACCCACCACCCAGCGTTCACACCAGCTGATATACCCACTGCCCGTCAGACCCACCACCCAGCGTTCACACCAGCTGATATACCCACTACCCGTCAGACCCACCACCCAGCGTTCACACCAGCTGATATACCCACTACCCGTCAGACCCACCACCCAGCGTTCACACCAGCTGATATACCCACTACCCGTCAGACCCACCACCCAGCGTTCACACCAGCTGATATACCCACTACCCGTCAGACCCACCACCCAGCGTTCACACCAGCTGATATACCCACTACCCGTCAGACCCACCACCCAGCGTTCACACCAGCTGATATACCCACTACCCGTCAGACCCACCACCCAGCGTTCACACCAGCTGATATACCCACTACCCGTCAGACCCACCACCCAGCGTTCACACCAGCTGATATACCCACTACCCGTCAGACCCACCACCCAGCGTTCACACCAGCTGATATACCCACTACCCGTCAGACCCACCACCCAGCGTTCACACCACCTGATATACCTACTACCCGTCAGACCCAGCACACAGCGTTCACACCAGCTGATATACCTACTACCCGTCAGACCCACCACCCAGCGTTCACACCACCTGATATACCTACTACCCGTCAGACCCACCACCCAGCGTTTACACCAGCTGATATACCCACTACCCGTCAGACCCACCACCCAGCGTTCACACCAGCTGATATACCCACTACCCGTCAGACCCACCACCCAGCGTTCACACCAGCTGATATACCCACTACCCGTCAGACCCACCACCCAGCGTTCACACCAGCTGATATACCCACTACCCGTCAGACCCACCACCCAGCGTTCACACCAGCTGATATACCCACTACCCGTCAGACCCACCACCCAGCGTTCACACCAGCTGATATACCCACTACCCGTCAGACCCACCACCCAGCGTTCACACCAGCTGATATACCCACTACCCGTAAGACCCACCACACAGCGTTTACACCAGCTGATATACCCACTACCCATCAAGCCCACCACCCAGCGTTCACACCAGCTGATATACCCACTACCCGTCAGACCCACCACCCAGCGTTCACACCAGCTGATATACCCACTACCCGTCAGACCCACCACCCAGCGTTCACACCAGCTGATATACCCACTACCCGTCAGACCCACCACCCAGCGTTCACACCAGCTGATATACCCACTACCCGTCAGACCCACCACCCAGCGTTCACACCAGCTGATATACCCACTACCCGTAAGACCCACCACACAGCGTTTACACCAGCTGATATACCCACTACCCATCAAGCCCACCACCCAGCGTTCACACCAGCTGATATACCCACTACCCGTCAAACCCACCACACAGCGTTCACACCAGCTGATATACCCACTACCCGTCAGACCCACCACACAGCGTTTACACCAGCTGATATACCCACTACCCATCAAGCCCACCACCCAGCGTTCACACCAGCTGATATACCCACTACCCGTCAGACCCACCACCCAGCGTTCACACCAGCTGATATACCCACTACCCGTCAGACCCACCACCCAGCGTTCACACCAGCTGATATACCCACTACCCGTCAGACACACCACCCAGCGTTCACACCAGCTGATATACCCACTACCCGTCAGACACACCACCCAGCGTTCACACCAGCTGATATACCCACTACCCGTCAGACCCACCACCCAGCGTTCACACCAGCTGATATACCCACTACCCGTCAGACCCACCACCCAGCGTTCACACCAGCTGATATACCCACTACCCGTCAGACCCACCACCCAGCGTTCACACCAGCTGATATGCCCACTACCCGTCAGACCCACCACCCAGCGTTCACACCAGCTGATATACCCACTACCCGTCAGACCCACCACCCAGCGTTCACACCAGCTGATATACCCACTACCCGTCAGACCCACCACCCAGCGTTCACACCAGCTGATATACCCACTACCAGTCAGAACCACCACCCAGCGTTCACACCAGCTGATATACCCACTACCCGTCAGACCCACCACCCAGCGTTCACACCACCTGATATACCCACTACCTGTCAGAACCACCACCCAGCGTTCACACCAGCTGATATACCCACTACCCGTCAGAACCACCACCCAGCGTTCACACCAGCTGATATACCCACTACCCGTCAGACCCACCACACAGCGTTTACACCAGCTGATATACCCACTACCCATCAAGCCCACCACCCAGCGTTCACACCAGCTGATATACCCACTACCCGTCAGACCCACCACCCAGCGTTTACACCAGCTGATATACCCACTACCCGTCAGACCCACCACCCACCGTGCACACCAGCTGGCATACCCGGTCATTATGTCCACCACACAGCGTATACACCAGCTGGCATACCCGGTCATTATGTCCACCACACAGCGTATACACCAGCTGGTATACCCGGTCATTATGTCCACCACACAGCGTATGCACCAGCTGGCATACCCGGTCATTATGTCCACCACACAGCGTATACACCAGCTGGTATACCCGGTCGTTATGTCCACCACACAGCGTATGCACCAGCTGGTATACCCGGTCATTATGTCCACCACACAGCGTATACACCAGCTGGTATACCCGGTCATTATGTCCACCACCCGGCATGCTTGCTGCGCCCGCGACCAATCGGCGTGAGACATTGGCGATGTTGATGGCCCAGCGGTCGACCATTCGCAAGGCAGATAGTCAGCCATTCACAAGGTGGCATCATGCTGGGTCGCTGTGATGTCGCCATGTCCATCGCCTGACGAGCCTGATCATCATACCCACCATCGACCGCACCCTCGCCGATGCTGTATGGCCCCGTCGCACTGGGCTGCACGCTTGTCCTGGCGTCTCCGCCATACCGTCATACCCGGGCACATACTTCACCGGTGCTGTATGCCCACCGTCGCACTGTGCTGCACGCTTGTCCTGGCGTCTCCGCCATACCGTCATACCCGGACCACATACCTCACCGGTGCTGTATGCCCACCGTCGCACTGTGCTGCACGCTTGTCCTGACGTCTCCGCCATACCGTCATACCCGGGCACATACCTCACCGGTGCTGTATGCCCACCGTCGCACGGTGCTGCACGCTTGTCCTAGCGTCTCCGCCATATCATACCCGGACGGCATACCTTGCCGACAGGTATGCCACTGCTGGGCAATCAAAGCCGATGTGCCATGCAACAGACGAATGCTTACGCCCCGTAAAACGGTCGTAAGAGCTGCAATATTGCAATTTCCTGTCAATAGCATGGTCGTTATCATGGCCAGGCATCGACATATTTCAATGATATTGCAGAATATTGCAATGTCGTGCCTAGCCTGGCATGGTGGCTGACGGAGCCTGCCCCCCGCACCCGAGTAATTTATACCTCGCCGGGCCGCTATTTTTATCGAACATCGCTCTACCCCTGCCGCCATACACGAGCATACCCGACCATGCAACTATACACAGTCATGCATGTCGTCATTCCGGCAGTTTTCCCATGCTCGGCCATTCCACCTTGTATGGTCATACCGCCACACCAGGGTAAATCGTCGTTCCAAGTCATGCTCGTCACACCGGTGTGGTAAACGGTAGGGCATGACATTGGCAAAATGAGAAATGAGATGAAATGCCGGCAAATACTACGATTTCTTTCCCAGAGGATACATCAATGGAGATGCGTATTCCACAGTTGGAAAATACGCATCCCCATCTGTCGTGGTGTATGTTTAGCTTTTCCTCGAAATGTTCACATATCCTATCCGATATGGTCATTGAAGTAACATTTAGTAATGTGATATAAAAATAGGAATGCAAATATTTACCATGATGGAAGCTAATTTATTCAGAAAAGCGCCCGACAGCCGCTGATGGCAATTGTTTAGGTGGAGGCCACAATTAGCAACAATATTTTCGTATTGTTGTATGTACAGCTTGTATTTTCGTGTTGTATGTGTACAGCTTACAATGCTGACGTGCGTCCTAAGTCAAAAACATGTAGGTCCTCCAGTGGTGATTAGGTTTGTTTGGGCTGCCAAAGCTATCACCCAGACATATTGCCAATTAGCCGACTGTCTGCACGCCCAGAGGTGCGGCTAGGGGACCGGAGGCTGCCTCCTCCCAGAGGCGCAGCCGGGGGTTCGGGGGCTTCCTCCTCCCAGAGGCGCAGCCGGGGGGCCTGGGGCCTGCCTCCTCCCAGAGGCACAGCCAGGGGACCGGAGGCTGCCTCCTCCCAGAGGCACAGCCAGGGGACCGGAGGCTGCCTCCTCCCAGAGGCGCAGCCGGGGGTCCGGGGGCTGCCTCCTCCCAGAGGCACAGCCAGGGGACAGGAGGCTGCCTCCTCCCAGAGGCACAGCCAGGGGACAGGAGGCTGCCTCCTCCCAGAGGCACAGCCGGGGGGCCTGGGGCCTGCCTCCTCCAAGAGACGCAGCCGGGGGACCGGAGGCTGCCTCCTCCCAGAGGCGCAGCCGGGGGTTCGGGGGCTTCTTCCTCCCAGAGGCACAGTCAGGGGGACCGGGGGCTTTCTCCTCCAAGAGACGCAACCAGGGGTCCGGGGGCTTCCTTCTCCCAGAGGCACAGTCAGGGGGACCGGGCCTGCCTTCTCCATTAGCAACGAAAAAAATGACACATTGAATCAAAAAGGACATTTTGATATTTTCCGCGCGCTTAGTGCGTTGACAGTGATCTCTGTTCCATGACTCTTTATTTGGTCGCCCTCTTCAGAAAGTTCTGGGTGCTCCCCGGTTCGCCCATACTGACAAGAGAAGAAACCGCATTGGCATGTGTATAGCCTATCTCTCTCATCTATTTCTCGCTGTCTTGTTTTGTCATGCCAACTCACGAGCGATGGACGTCAAGTGATCTACGACGTGTAAGGTGTCCGGAGTGCCCAAATGTCCATCATCATCTCCATTCGAGATAAGTTGACTACTCATGAGTCATAAGGTGATTAATTGTGATCGCAGTGTTTCAAGCAGGCAGTAAGCGATTGTCAACGGGCCTGCAACATATCAGGCGCCGCCTCTGCAATGTCTACCGGTCGTCTGCACGGGTTTTACCAAAGAAATATGAATAATAGAGGCACCGCCGGTCCATCGTGTCCTGAGCACGTGCGAATGGCATGCCTACAACAGAGCAGACACATTTTGGAAGCAATACGAATAGAACGTGTTGTTATTTATTGGGTGGCCCACGACGCACTTTATGCACATTCACGGCTAATGGCGCCACCCACACTGTTTCGCCGGTGAGCCGCGGGATTGGGAAACGTCCCGAGCGGCGCTAGTGTCGAACCATCGACATTCGGTACTCAGAGCCCCCAACACCTTAACCACTCGGCCATCCCCGCCCCGTTGATTTGACTACGTGCATCTGCGCGTAAGTGCATTTGGCATGCGTACATCTACGCTTGCGTGCCTTTGCCATACGTACAACCGCACCTAAGTGGATCTGCGAACATGCACTTGTCGCACGTGCATTTGTCTGCTGACCATCCACCGAATCGGTGCGCCGCCGCCCACTTCGGGAGTGATTGCCCGCCCAGAATGTCGCCCAGAAGGCCGCTTCGAGTCGGCCGCCGCCAGCAGCGCTACGCACGTGCGAATTCGCGGCGCGACTGACGGTGTTGCCGGCTCGGACTCGGCTGAGTGTTGTCGGGGCGTGAGTGTCAAGCAAGCTGCCGCGAAATGTACGCGGAGTGTTTTGCGAGTTGAGCCCACGATGCCGTCACCGCGGGAAGCGTTTTATTTCGGACGTTCCCGGGATGAACTGCCCAATTATAATTAGGCTCGACACGGACGCTATTCACTACACTATTCAGAGGATCTTGGAGCTTGGAGATAGTGGACTGGGCAAAATTCGAGGAACAGGTGGATCTCACTCAATCTTGCAAACTCCAAAGATCTGCAAAATCGAGTCAGTTATCAGAGCCATCAGCTTAGCAGCACAAGACACCGTACAAAAAGTAATCAACCTAGGAAAAAGGCATCTTCACCATGGTGGGCTCCGGAATGTCAAAGGGAAATCGCCACACTGCATCTCCCCACAGGTAATACCAAAGATGCGTGTGCGAAGCACACCTATCAGCATGCAGACAATCTCATAAGTACTGCTGGTACACAATTTGTACATCACGTCAAAACTGTCGGCAGTGTTTGCCTCTCAGTTCATCAGGTTCGCTACTCCCGGCGGAATCTGGGACCTGATGAAGCGTTTCAATCTGTCACCGCCCACCGCCGGGCCACTTTCCTCATCTGACGGCGAAAGGACAGTACATAGCTGGCCCATGGAGATGTCCCTCCACCCAGCCCCCCCCCCGCCTTTAGCACCATTGCACACGCTATGACAAAACTCCCTTAACATTGAACCACAGTTTTACGCTACAGTTTCTACAAGTGTGTATACTTGCCTGCGCCTTGCCTGCAAAACACACTCGCTTTAAAAGCGGCGCAAGTGGCCTTCATGATCCGGCACGCCTAGGAAAGTCAACCGACCCATCCCCACCCCCACCCTCCGCTCGAAGCATTCGACACTAAAGTGCGGCACGAAGCGCCGCTGCATCAGCGCATATCTGCGAACTGCGAAGCTCGTGCTCGGCTGCTTCGCGGTGCTTCGTTGGCGTGGGCCACTCTGCTGTCTGGACGTTGATACTGGCCAAACACATGAAATCATACACCGCTCCAAGCCAGTTAGGGCCAGGAGCAGGCGGGCGGGAGCGGCGGCGCCGCGTCCGACCTGGGGAGCGGCGGGGCCGCGTCCGACCTGGGGAGCGGCGGGGCCGCGTCCGACCTGGGGAGCGGCGGGGCCGCGTCCGACCTGGGGAGCGGCGGGGCCGCGTCCGACCTGGGGAGCGGCGGGGCCGCGTCCGACCTGGGGAGCGGCGGGGCCGCGTCCGACCTGGGGAGCGGCGGCGCCGCGTCCGACCTGGGGAGCGGCGGGGCCGCGTCCGACCTGGGGAGCGGCGGGGCCGCGTCCGACCTGGGGAGCGGCGGGGCCGCGTCCGACCTGGGGAGCGGCGGGGCCGCGTCTGACCTGGGGAGCGGCGCGCGAGAAACCGAGCACCCTTAGCCCTGACCGTGCCAGGGTGCAGAGCTGCGAGAGGGCGGCGGACACGGCACTGCAGTCTGTACGGAGTCCGGAGAGGGGTGACAGTGGCACGATGACGTCCGGCACGGCATGTACAACTCACTGTCACCTGAGCTGACGCGACTTCCCGCGTCGATCTTTGGTCGCCACCTACGGCAGTACCTGTCTGACGTGCCGCCCGTGCCGGACTGATTGACTGCTCGACTTGCCGTATTTTATTTTTATTTGTGTTCTGTGAGTTTGACCTTTTGTGCTGTGTTGTTTTATCCATTTGACGCGACGTCATAATAGCCAAGAGTCAATTGTGGATGACCTCAATAAAGGCTGTCTCTCGACACTGCAGTGTGTGCAGGGTCAGCGGCATGTGTGCAGGGTCGGCGGCGTGTGTGCAGGGTCAGCGGCATGTGTGCAGGGTCAGCGGCATGTGTGCAGGGTCAGCGGCATGTGTGCAGGGTCGGCGGCGTGTGTGCAGGGTCAGCGGCATGTGTGCAGGGTCAGCGGCACAACACCGACGGCGCGTGCCCCTGCCCGCAGACGATCGACAACTGGAGCTTCGACGTGTTCCGCCTGGGTGAGGCGAGTGGCGGCGCGCCTCTGCGCCACCTGGGCTACCAACTCCTCAACCGCTACGGCTTGTTTCACAAATTCAAGGTGGGTACGACGATTGGGCGTTGTATGACCGAAGCAGTCGAAGCGTCCTTGAGCCCAAATAACCAACCACGGTGGGTACGACGTCGGTTTTCCTCATTGAAATTATGTTTTGCTGGTGCGAATAATTTGAATAGGCGCGGTGGATCCGTAGGAAAGGGATATTTCTTTTCCAGTTGGCGGTTTCACTATTTGGCATTGATAAATGACTGACTGAGTAGGCTGTATTTTTACCGCGTTTCTGTGTGTGTGTGTGTTTATGTGTGCGTGTTATACGAAAACAACAGATGGCTACGCTTCCTATCTGTGGGATGTCCAGACGCATGCACGCACCAAAATATGCATGCACTTTTCGAACAGTGGCGCAGCCAGGATTTTCCTATGGGGCCCCACGCCTAAAAATCGCACTCACTCCATCCAGATCGCTTTCGTCGTGCAAAGACTGCTGAAATCGACCGTTCAGCGAGACGCAAATCCCAGACTTTCGTATTTAATTTCATTTTTGTTTTTCCAATTGGACCACTCCACTGGCTACGGTTCTCATCCAGCACTCGTGTACACCCCGAAACACTCACATGCACCCATAATGAGACACACGTCACAAAGCGCCTGACCATTCGATTTGTCTTGCTTCGACCAGTTTTGCCGTATTCGAAACACGCAGAATGATGGTGAATGAAATAAACAAAGCTCAGGGAAAGGATATCCCCGGGACGGGGCATGATATCCAACGAGTTCCTGATTATATCACGTGCAAGTACGTACCAAAGCTAGCATGCGGCATTGAATTTTCGCTCAACGTTTAGCTTCCCTCTCCATGTTCAGCTCGTGGACGGGCGAGAAAAGCCGCCACTGTCCGACGGTATCTCCCAGCCGCGCGCTCCGTCACCGCCCGCTGACAGACCCGTGAGCACGGCGTCGCCTGCTCGCGCGCGTGTCTGCGATGTCTTGCACCGGTTGCACACGCACGTGATCAGTGCGTGGGCAGCGCGCCACCGCGGGTCGGCCGGCCCGGTGAGGCGGCTGGCCGGGCGCCCGGCGGCCGTCTCTGGTCATTGATTTCTCACGGGCCCTGTCTGTCGGTCGGCGTGTGTGTTTACGGTGTGGTTTGCGCTGCCCGCGGGCGCTCACCGTCGAGGCCGTCGATAGGCCGTCGATAGGCCCGCCGCCGTCTCGCGCCAGGTGCGATCAGCGCGCCTACTCCGCCCAGTGTGCGTGTGCGCCTTGTTAGTCGCGCGCTCGACGCGTGTGAGGTGTCAGACTTGATGTATGCAGGGCTCGCGATTACGGCGTGCATTTTTCAGCCCTGTTCTTACCGTGATTGGCTCAGCTGACTGCGGCGAAACTACCAGTTGGAGGGAGGGCCGGCGGGTGGGGGGGGGCTTTGCCAGCCTGCTACCTGGTGGTGATGTCGGCTGGTTCTTGGATGCATGATGCATAAGTGCATTCGCATGAGTGTTGTGTCGAAGGCCGGCGAGTTGTGTGCTGAGTTGGCGTACGTGGGCCTGTGCGGGCGCCCGCGCGTGCGTGCGTGCGTGCGTGCGTGCGTGCGTGCGTGCGTGCGTGCGTGCGTGCGTGCGTGCGTGCGTGCGTGCGTGCGTTTGTGCGTGCGTGTGTGCGTGCGTGCGTGCGTGCGTGGGTGCGTGTAGGGGGGACTGATGGTGATGTGGCAGTGATAAATTATTCGTGAAATAGGGTGGAAAATTCCACTTTCTGAACAACCAATCGTCATCCTTCCTCCAAGAAGTATTGACATCCTGCTCCGCAGTGCGTGCTTATGAAGTCTTCGTATCTCCTTTCTAACAGCATCTGCTTATAAGTATCATGTTAATGCTTCTAATAAGATATAGTGATACACTAACATTTCGCAACGCAATTTCGAGTAAGGGGATGAACTATGATGTGATATTGTGTATGGTACCAGTTTATAGCATAGGTAATATTCTCCCTGTCCCGAATATATAGCTCTTCCTAAATGATGAATCTCAAAACAAGTGACAAATGTGCTGTCATAAGTGCATACATAATTGCCTCAAATTTCAGTCTAAAATGCATCAAAAGCATTTAATTGATACTAATTCCAGTGAAAATTTCGACATCCTTGTGTGCCCGTTTTGACATCTCACACCTAACGAAAAACATTATTTTAACCCTGTGATGTGGAGAGTGGTTCTTGGAGCGAGCTGGCAGAGGTTGAAGATGAAATGCCGGCGACTGTCGCTGCCGAATATTTGTTATTCTGGATGCGACATGCACGAGTAGGAGGTTGTATTGTATGTGCTGCTTTGGACTCCAGCTGCAGCTTGCCTCAGCAGTGCGCAGGCTCTGGTGGCTGGCCGGCGGTTGTCAGTCGCTGGGCGCAGGGTCAGGGGCAGGTCAGGCGCAGGGTCAGGGGCAGGTCAGACGCGGGGTCAGGGGCAGGTCAGGCGCACGGTCAGGGTCAGGTCAGGCGCAGGGTCATGTACAGGTCAGGGGCAGGTCAGGCGCAGGGTCAGGTCAGGCGCAGGGTCATGGACAGGTCAGGGGCAGGTCAGGCGCATGGTCAGGGTCAAGTCAGGCGCAGGGGCAGGTCAGGCGCAGGGCCAGGCGCAGGGGCAGGGGCATGTCAGACGCAGGGTCAGGGGCAGGTCAGGCGCAGGGTCAGGGGCAGGTCACGTCGCGACAGTGTTCGACACGGGCTGGCCCAGTCCCGGACTCTGACCCTGGGACCCATGTCGGGTGGCCGGCGCACAGCTCGGCACACGCTCCGGCTGGGTCTCGGAGACAGTGCGGGCTGTGATTTGAGGCCAAGACATGGCGCCGTCGTTGTTCAGCGAAGGAGATAAACTGACTACGGTTTGTAAAATACTGTGTGCAACAACTTGGAGTGGGAAAATGGGAAATTGGAGGAGACACGCAGTGTCTACTCGGGGAAACAAACAGCCAGCGCTGTTTTCACTCCGTATGTTGATGCAGTATCAACGGCATGTTGCCTGTTCGGGAAGCTATGTGGAAACGCATTGCCACGGGACGTTCGCCAACTTTTGGTGAATAGGTAATTTGCTTAACTTTAAGAGCAATGACTGCTTTTAATTAGGCCACACCGCAGAGTTCGCATTAGTGCTAGAAAGTTGCCACCTTCCGCTATCAACAGTAACATGCAAGTTGTGTATGTGCCCATCAAGTACCTGATGTTTTTGATACTGTGGAGCATCGTGTCTAAGATTGCTCATTTAGGCGTCAAAATGTGGACAAAACAAATTCCTCAGAGGCAGTGAAATCGAGTCGCATGCAGGTGATTCATGACGTCGAAGTGGTTCCAAATTCAGATTTTGTTGACTACACTCCTCATAATTTGAGAAGTTGTTTAAATTTGAAGTTATAATTACATCATTTCATCGACGCCTATGATTACAATTTCAGCACGTTGCTCTGGCGCCACAGATAGGAGAGGCTCAGCTGAACTCTGCTGACATGATCCGCCTCAGATGTCAGGACTAAAGCTAGTGCATTGCCGGAACCATGGGTGGAGAATCGTTTCAAAAGTTGGTGTGGCCTAGGGGGTGATCAAGGCAACACCCCTCCCGTTTGTCAAATTTGTTTGGATTTACACAACTATCTTTTGCACTTTTCACAAAACAAAAACAAATTTTAATGGATGACGTGCTGTAATCTTTGATCTTTCATGTGCTTTTCTTTATGCCTTTTAGTATTTTTCTCATCTCTCATGTGCAGTGCAAAGCAAAAATAATAGCACCATATACTGAGCGATGTCAAACTGACTTGCATCTAGAACACTACATGAGATGCCAAAGTGACATTTACTACGACGGAGTGTATGACACTGTGTCGTGATTATATAATTAATTCCTGTTTGCGCTCCTGTAGGTGTTATGCACCTCCGTAAAACATGACTGTTTTTTCGCCCGCTGCACTCAATTTCAATTTTTCTTCGCCCGTGTTTGCCTGGTTGCGGTCCTGCCCACTCCGTGTTCCATGTCCTGCTCCATGCCCTGCGCCCCGTGGTCCCCCCCACCTGCGGGGCTTGACTAAGTATCCTGCGCAGAGGATGTATTACGACGTCATCTGTGCATGCTAACTGGCCCGCCCAGACTGGCTACGTATTTCAGCCAGATAATGGCCTGCTGCGTGTGAGGGGATGCAGTTTGCATGCTACCTGCCGTCACGTCGGGTAGTGACGCCTCTCGGTGCATTGGCGATGTCACCGGAAAGGGATAGCTGTCTTAGTGCATCCCGTCTTCAAACTACAGGCTGTCGTGTACCACGATTGCTGGTTTGATGGTTTGTGGTAGACGTGTCTGCATATTGGTGCGTCAGGGAGGAGGCTGCTACAGCCATGGCTGGGAAGCTGAGCTTCAGTTGATATGCCTAATCGTCCCGGCTTCCGCGAATAGTCTGATGTGAAAAACTGACATTGAAGCATTGAAGTCCATGATTCTCGAGAGTTGGGCATGACTAAGTTGACCAAGTCCAACCAAATCCATCGCGCGGCAGGACGATCTGCAACGTGAGTTACCCGTCTCCCCCCAGTGACGATCTGCAACGTGAGTTACCCGTACCCCCCCTAGTGACGATCTGCAACGTGAGTTACCCGTCCCCCCAATGACGATCTGCAACGTGAGTTACCCGTCTCCCCCCCAGTCACGATCTGCAACGTGAGTTACCCGTTCCCCCCCTCAGTAACGATCTGCAACGTGAGTTACCCGTCCCCCCCTCAGTGACAATCTGCAACGTGAGTTACCCGTCTCCCCCCACCCCCAGTGACGATCTGCAACGTGAGTTACCCGTCCCCCCCCCAGTGACGATCTGCAACGTGAGTTACCCGTCTCCCCCCCCAGTGACGATCCTCTGGTTCACTGGATCAGCCAAACGTCACTATGCAAGGTCAATGAAGGCCTTGCGTAGACCGTTAAAGGCCTTGCGTTACTACCAAGGCTGCTGAACTGGAATTCATGGAACTGGTGATGGGGCCAGGGTTCACGCAACAAGCTCGGCTTAGCAATAAAACCCTGGTTCCTAAAGCCACCCCAGCGACAACTCGGACTAAATTTTTTTAATGAAATGCAGCACATTGACACGGGATGATTCGTCTGGGCAGTGATATTTCTGGTCCATGAAGATACTCGTAGTGAACGCGCAAAATCCGATACAAGAAACATGGGTGCAGGAATCGTCAAACAAAAGCACTGGAGGGGTGAGATTGCAAAGATCCCAACAAATACTGGGCCGAGCCCAGCGATTTGATCGATGAAGTATGTGGTGTACAAATGCTATTGACCTAAAACCATCAGAATATTTCGTTTCATTTGTCATCCCAGTCTACTTCATTTCTTGTTTAGGAAGGGGGTATGTGTCAGGTATTTCCATTCCATGCATGCCTATTTTGGTGCGGTAAGTCCAAACTGTTCCGAGAGAGGCGGAGCGATCGATTTTCAAAGCACCTTTTGTGCAGGCCGCGCCGCAAGATCCGGGTTTGTTCAGCGGCTGCCTTCGCTTCTTGCTAACGTCTGGCTTCCGAATCCCTGATAAAGAAGACAGTCTGTGGAATTCCGGGGAGAACGCAGGAATACAACCTACAAGAACTGGGAAATGATGAGAATGTTTAATGACGTGGCTCAAGATACGGAGTTTTTAATTCGATGGGTGACCCAGGGAATCCATTTTAAAGTTGCCCCCTGAGCTGGCAAGAGATATCCATTTATGACTTAGTCGATAGCGTATTATGCAGATTTGCTTGTCACATCCCGAGGGTTGCTAATGCATGACACCAATGTAGACCTGTTTCGTTCACAAACACGGAGAGAGAAACACGGCACACCGAGCAATGCTTTCAACATTGGGGCAACGAATGGCTGCTCTTAGGGCTTAATATCGTGACCATCCACCACCGTTGTCGGCCACCTCTTGCATTCGTCTGGGAACAGAGTCCGTCAGGCGTTTGCAATACGTAGGAGTCGGCTGGTTCCAAACAGCTTAAATTCGTTCCCAGGGTTCGTCGCTGGTTACACGAGCTCAACTCCGACATCAGCATGCACTTTCCGAAACGTGACGATTTGTTCATCACTGTTGCGCTCTAAAAATGTTGTCTTCTACACAAGAATAATATTCCAACTGAATGAGTGTGGAAGTGAATGAGTGAAGGAGTAAAATATAAAATAAAACAGCATAGAAAGCATAAGCAAATACACCTACACATTACGGGATTGTGGCCACCCAGAAATTGCGCCAATGAACGGATTAGCAATTGGAATTAGCAGAGTTTGGACACCCGCATTTTTGCTCACACTGCCAAGAAACAAATTTGTTTTCTATGTACCACCCAATGACATCCTATTATTATATGACTGCGCATACAACGGTATGATGTTGTATTTTCTTAGTGTGAATGCATTCGCTATGGGTGGCTCGAGATCAAATGAAGTCCACGAACGCGTGGCATGCCGTTAGAAAACTAAAACGTTATAAAAAAGCAATTTGCAATAAAATGCACTGTGACTCATTTTGTGACTGTTCGAATATCTAGTACCGCTTCGTAGCGGATCAGTAGCTGTGTGAATGATCTATAAAACACAGAAGGAATGACCTGACAAGAGGAAGCGCTAATTAGACGAATCTCCAGATACACAGATGACTCCTGAGAAGTGCTATAGGCAAGCAGTGTGCAAGCTAAATCCAGCATCCATTCAAGAGATGCTCGTAAAATGTTCAAGTGGGATAGGTGGAACATAGAAGCATGTCACAAAGGATGGGTGTGACACGTATTCGGTGACTTCGGGGATATACTGCTGTCCACCTGAGATCCAACCATGCTGCGCTTGACCTGACCTTTTGACATGTGACATCATCAGTGGCCTTCAGGTTAACACAATTTGATGTTCCGGCACAGGGATGTAGCAGAGGGGCGGTCTGGCCCTCCTTGGGCTCCCGCGGCCCCTAGTTCGGCTCGAAGGGTCGCGCCAGGAGTGTACACAGTCGTGTTGGGGATCGCCGTGACAGATAGGAAGGTGAACAACGCTTTTTGTGGCTGCCGCTGGGCCGCTTGGCACGTCCTCGAACTCTTACGAGCTTGTACCGGTCCTTATTGACGCCTACAGTCCTCTACGAATGATGCGGGCCTTTCTGAAGCTTATGGGCCCTTGCAGGCGTATGCGAACTCTTGCGAACGCCTGCGGACCCTTGTGGACGTTCGCGGGTCCCTACGAACATCTATGGGCCCTTACGACCGTCTGCGGGTCCTTACGACCGTATACGGGTCCTTACGACCGTCTACGGGTCCTTACGACCGTATACGGGTCCTTACGACCGTCTACAGGTCCTTACGACCGTATACGGGTCCTTACGACCGTATACGGGTCCTTACGACCGTATACGGGTCCTTACGACCGTCTGCGGGTCCTTACGACCGTATACGGGTCCTTACGACCGTCTACGGGTCCTTACGACCGTATACGGGTCCTTACGACCGTCTACGGGTCCTTACGACCGTCTACGGGTCCTTGCGAACGTTTACAGACCATTGCGAGCGTTTTCGGATGCTTGCGAATGCCAGTGGGCGCTTACGAATGGATATGGGTCCTAACGAATGCCTACAGACCCTTACGAGAGTTTGCTATCCTTTACAAACTGTTTGCTTGCCTCTTACAGAAGACCGGATCATTTTTTTCAATCAAGTTTTTATATCCTGCACCAAGATGCATGTTTAGGTGGGCTGCATTCTGTGGAGAAGTTTTGCTCCCCAGAGCTTTTTCAGACATTTCCCCACTTTGTCTGAGGTAAACTTCCATTAGGCACGTGAATAGACTATGTACTTCAGCGTTACGATAACCCGGGATAATTATTTCACCAGCTCGCAGCTTCCAATTTCATACCTCTGGTCTCACATCTCTTGACACGCACCTACAAAGCCAGCACTTCTATATTGAGCTATTAGTCGAACAACGGCCATGATGCTTAGGACGTTAATAGCGCAGCGTGATACAGGTATTAATACAATAGCTTCATTTTGACAGGTCAACAATCACCCTCACTCTATATCTACCGACATAGCGAGTCCGACAGAGTCCAAGCGTACCTTAGTACCGACGTGTGGGGCAGGGCAGGACAGGACAGGCCGTGTACGCCCGTCTCAAGCGCCCGTCGACGAGAGAATGGACGAGTGCCTCTCGCGGCGCGTCCGAAGTGACAGACAGTACGTCCTTACCATGTGACCAACACGTCACTACTGACCGCGTGGCCCGGGCATCGGCCCCTAGTCGGAACAATGGCTTGCGCTGTCCATCTGACACACGTCAGCTGAGAGTCAGATATCAGAGCCGCCTCTGATGGCATCCAGAGACTGGCCTCTGTGATGGTCGCGCGGTATCGGGGTTGGACAGTGAGCTGTCAGCATTTCACAGGATGTTGCTTAACAGCTGACTGGTAGACGACGGCACTGTAGCCTCTGGTCTGGCGACACAGCGCCTGACACTCTAGCGACTTACGACGTCCAATTCGCCACAGCCCACTGACAGCTGGTATAGACATCATTGACACGCCTGTCCATAGGACTCCTACATCACCCACTGACGTCACGTCACTTCACATGGCATTCACCATCTGACGCGTGGGGTGCGCGCCGGGGTACTGGGGGTCACCTTGGCTGTGACCGAGACGGCCGGTGGCTGTGGCCGGAAGCCAGGGCGGGCAATGTCCACTGGCCGACCTCGTCTGGGCGTCGGCCGATAGGTATGCGACGGAGGGACACAGGGTACGTGCCGCAAGCTTGTCGGGACCGGAACGGAGTGGGTTGGGGGATGAATTTAGAGGATTTAGATGCCCCGAAAACTAACTTCGTTACAATTCCTGGTCAATAACAGTATCATGTTTGCTTAAAATTTGAGGAGATAATGAGAGCTTTCGAAATTGCTGCTCTGCCTTTGACCAGATGTATAATGAAGCGAACCATAGTAAGCAGATGTGGACAATTTAAAAAAAAGGAATATCATGTCAGATAATTCAGTTCACTATTGTTCTAAATATTCATCTGTACACTTCGGACTGCGGTCTCTGTAAAACTGCAGCTGGACAACTCCAGATATATTGCACAGTTGGGGCCTGACGCCTTTTGAGTAAATGGACGATGAGTCCAGTTTCTAGTCTCATACAAGCCACAACTCGATACAATTTGAGGCCTGCATTATTCCTCACAATTTCTCAATAAAGCTGCATTTGGATGTCGACAAACGTGTTTAGTCCACGCCACAAATTCGCAAAATCCAGGTTCCCACTGCCTAAAAAGGGCACTCATTCAAAACCTTGAGTCCGACATCTGCTCTTTCGTTGACAACCTAACGAACATGTTCTTGAGCCGTTTTTATTTTCGGCGTACTTCCGTCGGCGACGCTCCCTTGTCTTGTTCCATCTGGAATATTTTGTTTTTGCATTTCGGACGGCACGTGATTACATTCTGATTCCAGCAGTGTCGGTCGGATTAATTCCAAATGACAGCCTGAACAGTGAGCATTGCAGCAACTGCGCTAGTGCGCCAAATCCATACATTGCCGACTTTGCACCGTATAGCGCTGAATACATATCCGACGGACGCATGCGACGGCGTTCATTTGGTGGGATTGATTTTCTTGCGGTGGCTTCGTTTTGTCCAGCTCACTGACTTTTAGCGCGTCTAATTTCCAAGAGCTCGTGTGGTTCAGCAGGCTGGATACCTCGGAGCGGCGCCTCCTCGCGTCGCCAGTCCGGCTCGTGTGTGCACCAGTGGCGGTGCCGGTGCCGGTGCCGGCGATGGTGCCCTGTGTGCTCACAGCACCAGCATGATCACCGCCGGTCGCGTCGTCACCCGCACGCGACGGCCGACACTGCTATATTTCCGCTGCGTAGCCGATATACACTATGCAGCATAAATAGAGCTGAAGCACTCTGAGTCAAACTTGTTTGTTCGAGATTGCATTTCTGAAAGGTCACTGGCACTGTGCTCCGACGTTCCAGATGATGTTCGTTCCATTGGAAATCACGGTTATTCTGCTTGTGTAGATGGGCGATAAGAACAGAGCTGATGAACTGCGATAACGCCGGAGTCAAGGCTGTGAATAGATATTGACTGTCGCATGTTGTCGTATGTTGTCACACATTGCATGCTGTATATTTTATGTCGCCTCTTTTGGACAGAAGAGAATGAAATGGCGTGTTGTGTTCATAGGGTCGTCGCCGTATTTCAGCCCCGATGCTTGGCGTGAACCCCGGACTGGCTTCGGCCGTGGTGCAACAGTCCGACTGTTAGCCTGGTGCAGGCGTTGGCTGTGGTGCGGCAGTCCGACTGTTAGCCTGGTGCAGGCGTTGGCTGTGGTGCTGCAGTCGAACTGTTGGCCTGGTGCAGGCGTAGCACGGTCCCCGATGTCGGTCTTCGACATACGACAAATATGTATTGTGTCCCCCGTGCTAATATACCGGTGCCTGCTTTTTTAAGGACATGTGCGGCGTTGCCGGTGATGTGTCTTGTAGTCAATCGTTGCAGGACTTTACGGTGCCGGGATGCCTGATGACCTGAAATGCCGCTCCTCTGTTGTCTGTTTGTGTATTGGGTGGTTCACGACGCACTTTATGCACATTCACGGATAATGGCGCCGCCCACTGTTTCGCCGGTGGGCCGCGTGATTGGGAAATGTCTCGAGCGGCGCGAGTGTCGAACTCGGGACCTTTGGTGCCCAGAGCCCAACACCTTAACCACTCGACCATCCCCGCCCCTGAACTGCCGCGCCGACTTCCAGGTACGGTGTATTAACATGATAACAATACCAAGCTGTTCAATGCTTTATTTTGGCGTTTGTTGTCGAGAAGACGTGCTGTTGTGTGTGTGGATCCCGTGATTTTTCGTCGGAAGTCTGCGCCAAGCAAGCTTCCGACGAAAAATCACGGAACTTCCTCTCCGGAAGTTCCGCTTTCGGGCAGTTACCAGCTACTGGTGCCGACATCAGGTTCATGTGGCTGGCGCGCAACAAGTGTGGCGTGTTGGAGGTGCTTAGAAGAAGCATACATCGCTCAACAATGACTATAGTCACGCACGGCGGTGCTGGTTGCGTGGGTCTGGAAATACCGTCACTCTGAGTGGTCACCGGATGTACTTCCGCCGTGCTTCACTGAGTGATTATTGGCTGGAGCAGAGCACATTGGAGGGAGGACCCTTCCCCATTGGTAATAGATCAAGTCATCTCACTATTCGGCAACACACACCACATTGGATACGTCCTTCCCCATTGGTAATAGATCAAGTCGTCTCACTATTCGGCAACACACACCACATTGGATACGTCCTTCCCCACTGGTAGTAGATCAAGTCGTCTTACTATTCGGCAACACACACCACATTGGATACGTTCTTCCCCACTGATAGTAGATCAAGTCATCTCACTATTCGGCAACACACACCACATTGGACACGTCCTTCCCCACTGATAGTAGATCAGGTCATCTCACTGCGGTGTCAGCGGTAACATTGAGCATAGCTTCCATCTACATGCCACAACCGTTATGAGATCACTCCGAGCGTAAATATGTAACCAGGAAACATTTGTATATTTTACCATAGCCCTATAATGGGGAAGCCATGGCCGCGACCTGACCTAAGGTCAATGCTACGAAAAAAACGATATGCATATTATGGTCCCTGATGAGATCATGACATGTTATAAGTTTGAAATAAATCGCTCAATTATTATGGAAGTTATTCCACCTAGAACTCCGAGTGTAGTTGGGTCACTTCGCCTGATCTGGTGACCTGACCTGGGATGACCCAGGATTAAACATGTATGATGATATGCGGAAAAGACAAATGAACAGCTATCTGAGGTTTGGCCTTGCTAACCAGATAAGTTTGGCGGCAAATGAACAAAAACCGGAGGGGGAAGATATCTGCCCCCCTCCGGACGTGCGCGGGTTAAGATGTGGGGACGACTTCCTGCTGCCTCCTTTTCCCACTGGATATTTACATTTATCGCTGGAGTCTGTCCACTGAAACCCGAACTGCTGGGTTCATTGAACATTGGGACTTGGGTCCTTTCAAATGATGAACGAAGTTTCTAGATACTAGGTAATATGCCTATTATTTTCTCCTCACTGACCAAACAATGAATACAGCATCCGACAACCAACATTGCACGTAAATATTTCATCCAGTACCACATCTTCATAGCAAAGCAACCTACCATATTATCCTCTCCCTTAACTTGAAATTGTTATCCATTTCACTCCCAGTTCGTTTTGTAAAACCATACCCGTCAGTTTCTTGTGAAACCACACACCTACGTGAAGGAGCGCAATCAGGGGTGTTGTTTCATTTACTTTTGAAAGGGCAAGTGCGCCTCAATGTTGGCTTTGCCCCCCCCCCACACACACACATACAAAATCAACTTTTAACATGAGAGCCTTCAATGTGTGCAAAATCCATTTTGTCTACCCATTTCTTCAAGTATTTCACCCTCCCCACAAATAATTTTCAAAAGATAAATGCCCGTTCACACCACCGATTTGGATTGCACATCAACACCCTCGGACGAGAGAGGCGATGACGGAGTCGGGAGTTTATGCCGACACATCTTCTAGACTATATGATGCGGACCACATCGTCAGGATGACTGCCATAATCATTACTTTGCTGCCATACATCAGGACATCGATATCATATATCAGGACATCGATATCATATATCATGACATATATCATTACATTGATGACTGCCATAATCATTACTTTGCTGCCATATAGCAGGACATTGATATCATATATCATGACATATATCATTACATTGATGACTGCCATAATCATGTAATATACTCACTAAGCAAACCTCCTAAGCTTGCGATCGTGTGTGGCATGGGCGCCAAATGACCCTATTGTCGACGCCCCCGTAAACGCAAAGAATAAATCAACGATCGTTTGTGGTGAACTTAAAAAGCATGCCATCAATCACCCATCAACCAGTGAAATCTGACCTGACCGTGATAGAAGCAGCGTGGCGTCGGCCGCCGTGACCTGGTCTGACCTGGTCTGACCTGGCCGCAGATCCCGCCGGGGAAGCTGGACACCTACCTGCAGGCGATGGAGCACGGTTACGCGCGTCACAAGAACCCCTACCACAACAGCCTGCACGCGGCCGACATCACCCAGACGGTGCACTACATGATGTCCCAGATGGCGCTGGTGGTGAGTCCTCGGCCTCGTGTAGCCTCAGGCATGTATCATGTCGCAGATGGCGCTGGTGGTGAGTCCCCGGCCTCGTGTAGCCTCAGGCATGTATCATGTCGCAGATGGCGCTGGTGGTGAGTCCTCGGCCTCGTGCGGGTAGCCTCAGGCATGTACTGTATCATGTCGCAGATGGCGCTGGTGGTGAGTCCCCGGCCTCGTGCGGGTAGCCTCAGGCATGTACTGTATCATGTCGCAGATGGCGCTGGTGGTGAGTCCTCGGCCTCGTGCGGGTAGCCTTAGGCATGTACTGTATCGTGTCGCAGATGGCGCTGGTGGTGAGTCCTCGGCCTCGTGCGGGTGGCCTCAGGCATGTACTGTATCATGTCGCAGATGGCGCTGGTGGTGAGTCCTCGGCCTCGTGCGGGTAGCCTCAGGCATGTACTGTATCATGTCGCAGATGGCGCTGGTGGTGAGTCCCCGGCCTCGTGCGGGTAGCCTCAGGCATGTACTGTATCATGTCGCAGATGGCGCTGGTGGTGAGTCCCCGGCCTCGTGCGGGTAGCCTCAGGCATGTACTGTATCATGTCGCAGATGGCGCTGGTGGTGAGTCCCCGGCCTCGTGCGGGTAGCCTCAGGCATGTACTGTATCATGTCGCAGATGGCGCTGGTGGTGAGTCCCCGGCCTCGTGCGGGTAGCCTCAGGCATGTACTGTATCATGTCGCAGATGGCGCTGGTGGTGAGTCCCCGGCCTCGTGCGGGTAGCCTCAGGCATGTACTGTATCATGTCGCAGATGGCGCTGGTGGTGAGTCCCCGGCCTCGTGCGGGTAGCCTCAGGCATGTACTGTATCATGTCGCAGATGGCGCTGGTGGTGAGTCCCCGGCCTCGTGCGGGTAGCCTCAGGCATGTACTGTATCATGTCGCAGATGGCGCTGGTGGTGAGTCCTCGGCCTCGTGCGGGTAGCCTCAGGCATGTACTGTATCATGTCGCAGATGGCGCTGGTGGTGAGTCCCCGGCCTCGTGCGGGTAGCCTCAGGCATGTACTGTATCATGTCGCAGATGGCGCTGGTGGTGAGTCCTCGGCCTCGTGCGGGTAGCCTCAGGCTGTCCGGGCCTCAGGCGACATCATGTCGCGATGGCGCTGGTGGTGAGTCCTCGGCCTCGTGCGGGTAGCCTCAGGCATGTACGTTCATGTCGCAGATGGCGCTGGTGGTGAGTCCTCGGCCTCGTGCGGGTGGCCTCAGGCATGTACTGTATCATGTCGCAGATGGCGCTGGTGGTGAGTCCTCGGCCTCGTGCGGGTGCCTCAGGCATGTACTGTATCATGTCGCAGATGGCGCTGGTGGTGAGTCCCCGGCCTCGTGCGGGTAGCCTCAGGCATGTACTGTATCATGTCGCAGATGGCGCTGGTGGTGAGTCCTCGGCCTCGTGCGGGTGGCCTCAGGAGTGGCCTGCATCAGGTCGCAGTTGGCGCAGGCGTTGCACCATCGTGTCCCCCTGTCCTCGTGATCACCTCCTCGTGGTCAGGGTCGGCGCAGACCATCGTGTCACCCTGTCCTCGTGACCACCTCCTCGTGGTCAGGGTCGGCGCAGACCATCGTGTCACCCTGTCCTCGTGACCACCTCTTCGTGGTCAGGGTCGGGGTAGACCATCGTGTCACCCTGTCCTCGTGACCACCTCCTCGTGGTCAGTGTCGGGGCGGGCCATCGTGTCACCCTGTCCTCGTGACCACCTCTTCGTGATCAGGGTCGGGGCGGGCCATCGTGTCACCCTGTCCTCGTGATCACCTCCTCGTGGTCAGGGTCGGGGCGGACCATCGTGTCATCCTGTTCTCGTGACCACCTCTTCGTGATCAGGGTCATCGGGGCGGACCATCGTGTCACCCTGTCCTCGTGATCACCTCTTCGTGATCAGGGTCGTGGCGGCTCATCGGGGCAGCATGTCGTGTCGCCCCCCCCCCCATGCCCCCCCAGTCCGCCGGCAAGGCCGTCATCGACTGTTGCACATCGCTGCTGGACAGGGTTAAAATGATGGTCTTTCGTTAGGTGTGAGATGTCAAACGAGTACAGTAGGATGTTGAAATTTGCAATGGAACTAGTCTCATTTAAAATGTTTTAATGTCTTTCAGACTCACTTGAGCCAATGATGTAGGTACTTATGACTACACCTTTAATATTTGTTTTGAGATTCATAATTTAGGTAGAGCTACATTCGGGATAGGGAGAATAATTATATGCTATACACTGGCAGCGTATGCCATATCATATAGATAATCTCTTTTCCTGAAATTGCGTTGCGAAATATTCGTGTATTAGCATTACTTGTGAAGACCATGGATATGATACATATATGCGAGATACTGCCAGAAAGGAGACATGGAGGTTTCATAGGTATGCATCAAGGAGCAGGATGTTGATATTTCTTGGAGAACGATATCGATTGGGTGTTCAATAAGTGGTATATTCCACCCTATTTCACGAATAATTTAACACTGCTGGTGAAAGATGCGTATCCCGAGCCGATGCTCCTGAAAGACGTATATTCTGCCCCCCACCCACAATAAACTCTTGGCTATTACAGCCCATTGTCGATTTTTAGAACAAATATCACATGAAAAAGGGCTGTCACAGACACACATAAGGACAACTAACAAATCCTCGTACCAGCGGCACGGAAACTGTCAGCAAGTACGGTAAGTGTAATAAGAAGTCAGCAGGTACGAAGATAACACAGCAGCATAATAAGAAGTCCGGAAGCAGATCAGGATAATCTGACAGGTCCATGCACAAATGCCGCCTAAGGCGGCGACCAAACGTGGGAACTACCAGTCCTCAGTCTCGTGCGTACGCTCACACGACGTACCGTTCACACGTGTGGGAGATTTCCGTCAACCCGGATGTGTGCGTGCGTCGCTTCGGGGGAGGGTGCACTCGTAGGCCCGTCGCGTTATAGCTGCCTTGTGTTTGTGTATCGTTTTGATGAAGAAACAGCGGCGATGGTGATCTAGGGACTGCTGGTTTGGTTCCAGATTGTGCACGAGGTGCAAGAGTCATAAAGACATAAAGACATAAAATATTAGTGCAACTATGAGCCACAAGGGCCCTTCTTGGTTGCACTCTGTACACTGAACCAGTTGCCCACCAAATCTGTCAATCAGCCCTCCCTGTAATACTGAAAAGCAAGCTCTCTATTCTTATAATGATTTTCCTGGGGTCCTGGCGATACCCCTGCTTACATGTGCATGACAACCAATCTGTATAAAATAATTTGTCACATGATGTCCTGATTGATGTCATGTCTGGCATGCACATGCTGATGCCGAAGACGCTGTTGTCTCCTCGGAAGTCAGAACACCCAAATGAGGACGGTGTGAACTCGGACGTTGTTTGCTCGCGGTTTTGACGGCCGTTTTCTCTGCTATTCACGGGGCTGAACGCCGCTGCGGCGCATGTGCCGCCGGTGCGGGTGACGATGACGATGACGATGACGATGACGATGACGATGACGATGACGATGACGATGACGATGACGATGACGATGACGATGACGATGACGCGCCGCCGGTGCCGGCAGCGCTTCCTGACCGACCTCGAGGTGCTGTCGCTGCTGATGGCGGCCATCGTGCACGACGTGGAGCACACGGGCACCACCAACAGCTTCCACGTCAACTCCAGCAGCGAGACGGCGCTCATCTACAACGACAAGAGCGTGCTGGAGCACCACCACGTCAGCACGGCCTTCAGGTGGGCCTGCTCACCAGGCTGGGGCCACGGTTCTAGATGCCGCAACCTCCGACCGCCATGTTAGGAGGCACGGCTCAAGATGCTGGAGCCTCTCGCCCAGAGATGAAGGATTATTTTGTATTATACTATTATATGTGTTATATATATTGCATTGTGCGGTATTTTATCTAAGATTAGATTACATGTGTTTTATTATGTTGCTCTGGATATCTTAAACTTCGCTTCGAATGGTAGAATTAACATTTTACATGCAAGCGCTCCTGGGTGCCGATTTGATAAACAGACCTCCAACAGTCCCATGAAAAGGCATGCGCATGGATGGTGTGTTCTGTTGTTGCGTGGTGGGAGGGGAGGGCAAACGGCAGTTGAACTCGAGATGTACCATGCGACGTCATATGATTAATGTTTCCAAATGTATGGGGGCAACTGTCCCACGTCCCACCTTCATCCACCGCTCCTGATGAAACAACGAACAAGATCACGTACAAGGCCCCAGAGTTTCATGACGTTACTTTCCGTCTATTGTAAAACATTCTGGTTCATATGTGGTGCTAATTTAAAAGACACTGTACGTTTTGGCCTGGTCTTCGTAAAATAACGCACCTGATAGGCAGCAAAACTGGACTTTGGAATCAAGAGAGGGTATCCGATTGGCACATTCTTGCACCTCTGCTCATCCCCATGAGTCCGAAGCCTACACGAAGCTCGACGGCCCTGTTCGGTGTGGGTCCAAGTATAGCTGATGTGGATGACGCCATTTCCGGAGACCTTCTCCCGACTAATCAACAAGTTTCGCGATGATAAACGTTATCTAGGGCGACCCTTTCTGAAACAATTCATGAACTTTTCGAGCTCCTATCGGCTCGGTCGTCAGATGGATTATACCATCTGACGATGGAGCTGCTTCGAACTCCGAAGGCTTATGAATTGTTTCAGAAAGGGTCGTATCAGATAACCTTTATCGTTCTTATAAACCCTTTAATGTGGCTTTGATGTTTCTACGTTGTCCTGTGCATAATATAAATGAAGTTGGGAAGAATGATGCAGATCTTAATCAGTGAGGGATTGCTCAAGACGTTTTTCTCAGGCGTGCGTATTTGACAAAACGCCGAACACATCAGTTGCATTTGGTTTGAGCATGCTTAAAGATGACCCCGCTGCTAAGGTGCAACACAATCTACGAATAATTCCAAAGAACCGCAATCAGCGAAAGCTACCGGAAGAAAAATTCAGTTAATGAAGGAGCGACTGAACCAAACATTTCCATCATGGGCGAGCAACGCTGATCGTGTGGTGAAGAACAAGAAAAGCATGCATTCCTTCAGTTAATGAAGAGTGATCGCACGGCATCTTTTCGTGGTTGTGATCAGGTGTCTGCTGGCAAACTAAGGCGTCGTCATGCTCGGCAACAAATGGAATGCAGTCGGGGTAGTTAAGAACTCATGGAACATGATGCATTGCTGCCGGCCCACGACGATCCCCCATCCATGCCCCCCAGATAACGTGATGCCTTTGCTGCCGGGCCCAGCGACGATTCACGTAACTGATGCCATTGCTGGGCCCAGCGACGATTCACGTGAATGATGCCATTGCTGCCGGGCCCAGCGACGATTCACGTGCAACAGATGCCATTCTGCCTTGCTGCGGCAGCGAGGAGTTGCTGGACCGGATCCAGTTCAGTTGATATGCAGGAAACGCCGACGAGAATCATGCAGCACCAAATCGAAGTCGTCACCGAACTGTTCCAACCGGCACGACTGGTTTAATTCCTTGCGGTATTCTGAGCCGCCCTAACTTGGTGTCGGTAGCTACACGGTTTTCAATGTCGCAAAAAAAATCATGGGCCGTTTAATGCACCCTATTACATATGTATATATATATATATATATATGTATATATATAACGACGAATATACAACATCAATGTCATTGTATTGGACGCGCTCGTATTCGCGTTGGGAGCCGGCTATGTTTTCAGTATACGGAAGCTTGTTCCCAGTCACGTTCCCTCCGGCCATTTCCCGAAGTGCCCGTAGCCGAGGCTCGAGAGGACGACAGACACCAGTTTAAGCAAACGCGATCATCTCGGCCATGTACTGGGCTCGGCATTCTGCCAGCCAATCTTGCTGGTACATTATGGAGGTCACGGCTGGTGCACTGTCGGCGTCCACTATGTCGTAACGGCTACCCCTGAAGCTGGATGTCATCTGCGACGTTATTGCTGAAATGGCTGCTGCTCGCAGGCCGTGTACAATGTAAATGTCACTTTGGCTGGTGCACAGGGTCGGATCCATTCGACGTGCCAAGATGAAATCATCGGGCGGGGCAAGAGTTTTATTTGTGGAGAGAAAAGTAATTCTATATTTTTTGCTTCCAGCCCGTGCATGTAAAAGTGAGTCATCGAATTTGAGCATGCGGATTTATCTGGCTACTTCGCACGTCTACGTACCTCCATTTATCGGGTACTGACTATGCCTGGAGGAGCATACGTTCTGGCATGGTTTTTCATTGTCACTGAGAGACGGAAATCAAGGAAATATTCCAAATACTCAGTGCGAGTGCAGAGTCACAAATATTTGTGAAGAACAATTTCCACGCTCCTGTATTCGTGAGTAATATTCCTAACACCCACCGCCACCATCACCACGGACAGCGCCAGATCGCTCCTCCGCTGATCGGTGTACGCTGAGAGAGCTGCCAAATGCGTGCGATGGGCGCTGCCAACTGCCGCGTGCCACTGAGGACACCGGACGTCCGGCCCTCGGTCACGGCGCCCCGGGGCGTGGAAAGGTCAGTAGGACGCAGCTGTGACGCGATGGGTGGTCGGGTACGGACAGGGCGACGTGCCAGGCTTCGTGTGCACGACACTGGGCCGCGCGGCGGTCGCCGCAGCTCTGTCGGTGGGACGTTCGGCTCCTGATCGTATGGTCGCGGGATCGAATCCCGTCGCTGGCGTGACCACTAAGTCCGCCCGCGATCGATCGGCACGGTAGGCTGGCCACGCTGCGTCACGTAGCAGCTGAGTGAGTCGTAAGAGAGCCTGAGGCTCTTCTTCGACCTACGCCTAAGCCAATTGAAGGACTCGATGAATTAATTAGCAGCTCAGCTCTGAGTTGCTAATTAATTCGTCGAGGTTTATGTGTGCGAGCGTGCGATACGGTCCACACCCAACAAAGCAAGACCGTCGCCTAGTGGCTAGTGGCAGAGCCTGGATGTGTATTCTGAACTCATCCATGGAATGATACACATTGCCGCCATCAGGCTAGTGGCAGGGTTTGGCATTGTATTCTATGCTCATCCATATAATAATGCACATAGTTTTGCGATGCCAAAGTTGAAGAGAATATTCACCTTTCATCTTCCATTCTCACGCCTGTGCATGTGGACTTCCACCGATTAACCCATTTTGTGGATTGCGGTTGATTCTGCGAAATGCTAGATTTGCTTTAAACCTATTCAATCTTATAAACGTTGCATGAGCAGAAAATGTACCTGGCTGTGGCACCTCGGTTACGAGACCTCGACTATTGGCGTTAATTCGCTCCAGGTGAGGGGTGATCAAAGTGGACGTAGCATCCACTGAAGTCCTGTCTTCGCAATGAAAATGTAATGTTCGCGAGGCATGCTATGGGCCGTCGCGACAAAATGGTCTCTTCGCGACGCGACCTGTTCCTTTTTTGTCAAGGTTGGGTTGCAGACTGCTGAGTTTTTTTCCATTTTCATTGCATACCTTAACCAGAGGTGGAATTTCCTGTGCGTTCGGTGGGACCTGAGCCGCACCATCTCTGTCTTGACCACACCAACTGTGGTCTCTTAACTCTCTTAACGTGGGACCCTATTGAGTGGACACCGCCAATCAGATTGGCAGCACTCATCGCCTGCATGCAGTGGGCCCCACCAATAATTTTCCCACTTCTTCACCCATGGCCTGTGAAGCCCGTGAGGGGCTGTGCCTTCACCCATGCAGTGGGCCCACTCCGAAATTATCATTTTTCGTGCATTGTCTTACGCCTCCGCCCCTCCCGAATACCTCCCTAGGTGTACTGGCGGCATTTTACGTTGTACACGGGCGGGCCCGCCTCGTCGTCGTCGTCGTCGTCGTCGGCGGCGGCGACGGCGGCGGCGGCGGCGGCGGCGCGCGGCGGCGGCGGCGGCGGCGGCGGCGGCGGCGGCGGCGGCGGCGGCGGCGGCGGCGGCGCGGCGGCGGCGGCGGCGGCGGCGGCGGCGGCGGCGGCGGCGGCGGCGGCGGCGGCGGCGGCGGCGGCGGCGGCGGCGGCGGCGGCGCGCGGCGGCGGCGGCGGCGGCGGCGGCGGCGGCGGCGGCGGCGGCGGCGGCGGCGGCGGCGGCGGCGGCGGCGGCGGCGGCGGCGGCGGCGGCGGCGGCGGGCGGCGGCGGCGGCGGCGGCGGCGGCGGCGGCGGCGGCGGCGGCGGCGGCGGCGGCGGCGGCGGCGGCGGCCGTCGGTGGAGCCGTCCGTTGCGGCGCCCAGAGGCCTGTTTGTGCCCGGTGACGGCATACTGGCACAGGAGAAGCCGGACTGCCGGCCAGGGGCGGATGCAGGTGGAGGGGATGCTGCGGCATGTGCCCTCCCCCTCTAATGGAAGGGCGCCCCTCCCAGTAAGCTCGATTGCACGCGCCCGCATGCTCTCAACGAGTGTTAGCAAATGGCTCGCTTGAGTGTACCCTGCCTTCCACTCGGCGAATTTTCAGCCGAAGGCACCCATTCACGAACTTCGCAGGAACTCCAAGTAAATGGTGCCCCTCCAGACGACTGCCCCTCCCCGTGACGTCTCCTGGATCCGCCCCTGGCACCGGCCGCTGAGTGCTGGCTTGCGCCGGCTATGGCGCGGCGGCAGCCGGTTCAGCTCGCATTGTGTCCGACATTGACGTGTGAACAGGAGACCGGCGAACGGGTGGGGGTGGGTGTTGGGGGAATTACCACAATTTGTGCTTAGCCTGAACCGTTCATAACACGGCCATACTCAGCAGTATGCTAAGTATGGCCTAACACGGCCATACTCGGCCATACTCAGCGGCTGTCGCATGGGCACAATTCACTTTGGGGCCGGCCCCCTCCCTAATCCCGATATTTTCTAAGAATCCTACGCCCGTGGTCTCTGATTCCAGTCGCGCGTCAAATGTCGTGAGTGACCTAAATCCTAAAGTGACTAACCTAAATTCAAGAGTGAGATGACCTAAATCCTAAGGTGGCATGACCTAAATCCTAAAGTGACATGACCTAGGTGCTTCAGTGACACGACATAAATCTTAGAGTGACATGACCTAAACCCTGGGGACATGCCGACCTGAATCCTTTCATCGCTCACGATCACCGAAATCCAATTTCCCCAGGGGACGACAGACGACCTTTCACGACCTAACACCCGCCAACGGGCGGGATCCCGAAGCCTGAAGGTCGCCCCGTCATGATACGACCCGGCGAATACAGCTTATTTATCGGGGCGGGGGTGACCGAGTGGTTAAGGTCTCTGGGTACCAAAGGTCTCTGGTTCGACATCCGCACCAATCGAGACATTTCGCAATCCCGCGGCCCACCGGCGAAACAGTGTGGGCGACGCCATGAACCGTGAATGTGCATAAAGTGCGTCGTGAACCACCCAATAAACAAACAGTAGCTTGCGTATCGGGTGTGATGACAGCCAAGTACCGGCAGCCCGAGCAAGTACCGGCAGCACCGACAGCCCAGTACCGGCAGCCCGAGCAAGTACCGGCAGCACCGGCAGCCAAGTACCGGCAGCCCGAGCAAGTACCGGCAGCACCGACAGCCCAGTACCGGCAGCCCGAGCAAGTACCGGCAGCACCGGCAGCCAAGTACCGGCAGCCCGAGCAAGTACCGGCAGCACCGGCAGCCCAGTACCGGCAGCCCGAACATGCAGCGGATGCCGCAACTAGCTCGCGTATCTCGGCCGCCGCGTGGCAATTGTTGGGGATTTACACACATGGCAGCGTGGGCACGGCAGGTAGTCTGAGAGTGAGGAGCCCGTCTCCAGACTGAACGGTTGCAGGTTCGAGGCCCACCTGTCGCTGCTCTTCGCTGGCGACCAATCGGCGTGAGGTATTCGTGAGGCGTCTCTAGGTAAAGTGTCCGTCTCTCAACCGAAAGGCTGTTAGTTCGAGTCCCACCTGTCGCTGCTTTTCGCCCGCGACCAATCGAAGTGAGAGATTGACAACACCTGCATGGGACACAACAGTGGGCGCATCGTAAAACCAATGATTACAAAACACCTGCGTAGCGGAGAACTGTGTGTCTGTCTGTCTGTCTGTCTGTCTGTCTGTCTGTCTGTTTGTTTGTTTGTTTGTTTGTTTGTTTGTTTGTTTGTTTGTCTGTCTGTCTGTCTGTCTGTCTGCCTGTCTGTCTGTCTGTCTACGACGCAAGCCCGTGGCTCCTGACGCAGGAGGTAGCGCTGTTACGTGAGCCAGCAGAAGAGCAAAAAGTTATCAGAATGTCACATACCCTAATAAGTATCTTCCACCTGTCACAGCATGTTCTCCGGAGCTGGTAGCACCCTCGCGGTGAAATCTTGCAGCTGTGTTTGCGCTTTCCGCTGGCATATACCCGGAGTGTACGGGCACTGGCAATCGTGGTCTGCAAGCTTCTTCTGGTTCTAAGTACATTTTGTGACATTCTAGTGACAGTCACACGTGTCACACCAACCGCCCACCGCTACCAGCTTTGCAAGCTCCAGTTGGCAGTCGGAGCGGTGCTGTGACAGATTTGATGTGGCAACTTTTTTTTACTGTGGGGCGTCCTGCTCCAATAATAGGACTGACCATCGATCGGATGGCGTAGCAGGTGACGTGGGATATGTGTGGAACCTGAGCTTCTTTTATGCAGCCTACACTTTTGCCGTCTGAGCCGTGTTACGCCTTTAGCTCTGTCAGATGCCGTGAATGGTCAGCTGGCGGGTTTTTCCTCGTCAGCATCCGGGCCGCACCGCTGTACGGCCGGATATCCGGTCTGTGCGCCCGCGTGCGATTCGCGCCCCGTGACTTGGGTACGTATGGCTAGAGCGGATTTTCCACCGGCTGGAACGAGGATTAGACCGGAAATTAGCCCGTGTAGCGTGGGCTTTCGAAGCGATGGAGGAGCGGCAGCGTGTTGCGTGTACGAGATGTGCCCCGTCAGGCAGCGGCAAGGTGCGCACTGGCAAGGTGTGCCTGCGCAGTGCCGGTTCATAAACTGGAGGAA
This sequence comes from Imbricaverruca yamaguchii, assembly GCA_034440575.1. NCBI lineage: Eukaryota > Metazoa > Arthropoda > Thecostraca > Neoverrucidae > Imbricaverruca > Imbricaverruca yamaguchii. The sequence continues at coordinate 69,519 of JAOTOL010000668.1, read as the reverse complement.
TTCAACATCCACGGGGACATTGGGCGTCTGCAGTGCGACGAAGGCATAAAAGCCAAGGTGTGATGTGTGCCATATGGTGTGTTGTGCGATTGAGTGCCGGAACCATCGAGATATTCGGATCATTCACGAGCGAAGCAAGTTGAAGCCACCGGCGTAGAGTGAATGCTTTTCCTTTCCGTTTGTGTGACCAAGTTCAGTGCACAGCTTGCACAGTCGTAGCCAGATTTGCTTTGTCTATTCGTGCGATGTAGGTGAGTGCATTTCCAGTCAACTGTAGCACCAGCTCAACCCAATATGTGCAGGGAGCTGAGAGCACATCAGCCTTTCCGTCATAATACTGGGCATGGTGAGTTTCGGGTACTATTTCTAGCGTCGCTCTGTGCATTCAAATTCGAGTGTCATCGATTGTGCGCTGTATGCTCACAGTTGCGAAGTGGTGTCGGATCTCGATGTGGGAATGTATGCATGAAAATTAGGAAATTGAAATTGGGAAGTTAGAAAATTGAAAAAATGCTGGCCAGCATTACCGAAACCGAAAGTCTATAGCACGTTGAGCATCTCACTCGCTCCCGAGAAGAAAAAGAACCGCTGTTCGTTCACCCCACACCAAACATGTAGAACATCTACCTGGACCTTGGTCCACTTCCATGGATCCTCATATGTTCCTTGCATCCCTATTTCGCTGTGTTTTGTGTCTTATTTTATCATATGTTGTGTCTTTATATGTTACGTTTTGATTCAGGATAATATTGGCGGAAGCAGTTGTGAAAGTGCTGTATGACCAACGCAGTCGATGCGTCCTTAAGCCCAAATAACCAACCGAAAGGGAGCCAGTGCAAGCACGAGCAGAATGTATCGTAAATCGAGTATAGCCCCTAGCCTTGCTGCAAGCAGAGGCACATCTAGGGGGCTGGGGCCCACTCTCCTCTCAAGAAAGAAAGTAAACCAGGTCGAACAATTCATTCTGCTATTTGCACCAAGAGAAACCAGGCATTGTCGGCTTCCTTCGCGCGCCGTAGACCGTCTCGATACGATGTAATTTGTCGGGGGCGGGAGCAGGGGTGGGGGGGGTCCCGTAAGCGAATCCTGGCCGCGCCCCTGGCTGCGAGGTTCGTGTTCAGGGGCCCGTCTGCGGGACGAACGCCGGCCCGTCGTGTCCCACCCTGCCGACACGGCGCGATACCGAGTGCAATTTGTCGCCGCCTTGTTGCAGGACACTGCGCGATGACGAGTGCAACTTCCTGTGCAATCTCAGCCGAGAGGAGTACGCGGAGCTGCGCGCGCTGGTCGTCGACATGGTGCTGGCGACGGACATGTCGTCCCACTTCCAGCAGATTAAACTCATGAAGAACTACGCCGTCAACGCCGACGCAGCGTGAGTGAGCTGGCCGCTCGCACGTCGGCTGAAGCGTTTTGCATGCGGGAAACGCTGGCGGCGGCGTTTTGCATGTGGGAAGCGCTGGCGACAGCGTTTTGCATGCGGGGAACGCTGGTGACGTCGATTTGCATGTGGGAAACGCTGGCGAAAGCGTTTTGCATGTGGAGCCGCGCCGGTGCGCCGGAATTGTCTCCGTCGAGTGGGGCAATTGTGATGCGCGTTCCGTGTGCCGGGACAACGTGACTGTCGTGTTGAGACGACGTCATTAGCGTGTGCCGTTCACAGCGGACAGCGTCGAGTTTCGTGTGGCTCGACTACGGCCAGCCCTAGACTGTGGAAAAGCTGCACGCATTTGGATAGGTCGAATGACACCATTTGGATATTCGGAGGTCTTGCAATGCGTGAAGTATTGCCAATATTAGCGCCCTCCCCAGTGGAAATTGTAACTTACATAGAATTCAACGCTAAGGCAGCACGCATTGCACGTGGAGCAATTTCAGGGAAACCCCGTCGTGTTCTGGTACGGTTTGGCTATTCTGAGCTGTATTAAATGTTTGTGAATGAGCGATTGAAATTAATCTTACCCACTATTTCCACTGACAGTCATTTGGAAAAGCTGCCGTTCAGACCGGGGATCTCCGTGTTGAATATCTTGATCCACGCTGAACGCTACGTATTTCCTCCTAAATTATTTATCGTGCATTTGCTTAAGCCGTGGATCAGCGCGCTGGGCTCGAACAATGTGTTGCTTGTCCTTGACATAGCTGTGTACGTATCCCGATATACTGTCCGGGTTCCACGGGCGGCTGTGTCACCAATGTGTTGTACCACTGGTGGAATTTTCCCGAGTCTTCCGAAAATTCCCAGCGGTGCTCTTGCATGGCATTGTGGTTTCTGGGTAGTGTTCTTCATACATCCTCTAGGCACTAGTATTACCTTCGTAAAAGCTGGGTGGTGCTCAGCCACCTCTATGTGGTGCTCAAGCACCACTTCTAAATACTGTAACTCCATCCATATATGTAGTATTTATATGACATAGTTTGGGCATCCTGTCGGATTATGCACAAGACTGTGTCACCATTATTGTGAAGATCATCTATTGTTTGTTCTTATCCCAAAGTCTGCGTTGAAAGTCACGCTAGTTCCCGTGATAGATAGGAGCGGTTTTCGTCTACCGCGTACCTATAATTCCTGGGCTGCGTTCTTCGTCACATTCCATCCGCTGATTCTTTGGACTCTGACGTCATATATCGTTCTTCGTTCACTCCTCAAGAAATCGGCGCGAATCTATTTCATGGATTTCGTGAGGAGCGCGCGAGGACTGTGACAAGCTGTCCATGTCCTGTTCTCTGCTGCTGCGTGCAGGGATGGGGCGACGGTCGTGGTGATCAGGCCACGATTGAGATGGAAAGTTGCAAGGTAATTGTGTAAAGCCAACACGACTTGACCGAGTTGTGCGGACACGTCTATGGCTGTCTGTATGGCTGTTTATGCCGTCGGCGGCGGGGGTTTGCCCAGCTAAATTCGGAAGTTGACAAGTGGCGACACAAACAGCTTGCACAATTCGTGCACGTCGCGAGACTCGCCGGAACACCCCGGCGGCCGGAGCTCGCGCAATACGCGACGTCACGCACCACGAGCGATCCGCCGAACGATTCCGACAGCAAAATCGCAAATTCCGACAAAAGCAAAATCGCGCCGTTTGTCTCCGGTGGTCGCTCCCGGCGTAACCGCGGTCGCCGGGTGGCCAACCCCAACCCAGCGCGGAAGGAGTGCCAGGCACCCCGCTGCCGGCCAGTTTGTGCCGTGCCAACGTGCCCCCGCTGTCGAACCCGCCACCGGCTGCAGTGGTGTGTCAAACTCGCCACCGGCTGCAGTGGTCTGTCGAACCCGCCACCGGCTGCTGTGGTCTGTCGAACTCGCCACCGGCTGCTGTGGTCTGTCGAACTCGCCACCGGCTGCAACGGTCTGTCGCGGCGTGCCGAAGCCGGACGCGAAGTACGCTTGGACTGAGCGTACGGCGAGCGTTGGATTAGCCAGGGGCGAGCCGGGAACTCGCCGACAGCGCTCCGCCGCCGCCGCCGCCACATCTGCCTGTCTGTGCCGACCGACGGCCGTTCCGCGCTGTCACCACTGAAGAGAGAGAGAGAGAGAGAGAGAGAGAGAGAGAGAGAGAGAGAGAGAGAGAGAGAGAGAGAGAGAGAGAGAGAGAGAGAGAGAGAGAGAGAGAGAGAGAGAGAGAGAGAGAGAGAGAGGGAGAGGAGAGAGAGAGAGAGAGAGAGAGAGAGAGAGAGAGAGAGAGAGAGAGAGAGAGAGAGGAGGGAGGGAGGGAGGAGAGAGAGAGAGAGAGAGAGTGAGAGGAGAAAAGAGAGAGAGAGAGAGAAAAAGAGAGACCAGCAGCGCTGCTCAACTGGCCGCACCTGGGGGTAAGGCGAGCGGCTAGGATGATGGGCTTGGAAGCTGTTTGGCCCCTGGAGACCGGCGCTCGCTGGACCCAGTTGATTGCAACGGAGAGCGAGGAGTTTTTCGCCAGCAGGGTGAAGCGTTGTGGCCGCCGGACTCGTTGTTTTTAGTCGCGTTTGTTCTCTTGCGCGCACTTGCGATTTCTTGTTGAGCCGGTTGCGTTTTTTTATTCGCGGCCACCGGAATATGCCCCGCGGGCACGCACCAGGCTGGAATAGCCGTCGGTGCACCCTTTACAGTTATTTTTCACCGCAATCAAGCGCGTTTCCAAACGATGCAGTCGGATCGGTATTGTTCCCACGATGGAATTAGGGCATTGGTCTCACTTGACCCCTCGGCATATTTTCATGCGGCACTTTTAATACAAGATATCCTCATTGCGTTTCGTTTAGGCGTTTAATGTGTGCCGTAAAACGCACGTTAGATCCGCGGACTGACCTTCAGCGATCCTATCTGCCCAGCTTGGCCGGGAGAGTCGTTTGTAAGCGTTGGCGAGTCCGTGTATGCGGCTTCGTGTAAATGTTGCAGTTCGACCCGACCTAGCTGGTCAACCGTGCGCGCGCTGACGTCAGCCAAGACGTGTCGACGGATTTGTGCCGACCTGCGGATCCACTGGGGCGCTGGATGTGCGGCTCAGCAGCAAAGGTGCTGACGCGCGCAGTGGTTGAAGCGCTGGACGACTGATTTGTCTGGGGCGTTTCACACGTGATCGGACCTGCAGAGTCGCCGGTTGACGGCGCGGCTGACACCGGTGCGCCGGCGGCACCGGACTAAGCTCATTCTCTGTCGGATTTTGCGCTACGCTATTGCTTTGGTCTTGTCCCAGCTTCGTCTCGCATCTGTTTTCTGTCTCGTGCCCACGGTCTTGTCACAATTTGGGACGAACTGGCCGCGGGCGATCGTCGGGTGGTAGGACCGACGATACACCGCGGGGGGGTGATAGTGACCAGAGCACACAACAGCAGCAACAGCAACGATTGAAAAGCGTGCCATTCGATTTGGTCGCCTCTCATGTTGTGCTGAACGTTATTGTTTTGGTGTCATATTGTGCCATTTTGCGCTCTCAAGTCCGACGTCGAAGCAGGCAATCCATCACAAAGATCGTGTTCCAAGAACTTCCGCTTCAACTGGAGTCGGACTTCTTGCCTACTGTTTTTATTCTGCCCATGTGTCTCGCCTCCCTGCATGTTGTATGGCACATCAAGCAGGCCACACGGCACAAACATTAACAGTCTGATTTACAGCCATGTTGAATCACGGCATACCTCATCATCACTGACCCTGGCCTCTGGTGCCACCTCACCCAGCTCTTTTCCTGTGGCCGCTTGCTCCACAGCAATATGGAAGCAGCGATGAGCAAGTGCCGGCGCGCTCAGCTCTGCACTCGAGTAACCGCAAAGCACACGACACGCACATACAAAACGCACCAAACCTGGTCCATGCGCCCTAAAACTCAAATAGCCAACAACCAGCGCATACAAAACACACCATCAACCGCCTGTCGACCATTGGGCCGCCTGCCGATGTCCCCAACACTCCTGCATATGCGCGACATGACCTGCAATGCGATGCGATTCCGCGTGCAGGGCCGCAAACACGGCGCAGCCCTGCCAGCGCAGCACACGCCAAGCGCGCGATTTTGAATCGCAGCAGCGTCAGACGCGCAGAGGTTGCCCGGGCGACAGGCGCGCGCGCACCCGCCGGCCGCCGGCGGCGGCGGCAGTTCCATGCCGCGTGCCCGGCCAGCGGCGCTTGATTGCGGCACCTGTCGCGGCCGTTCTGATCAATGCCGCCGCGCCGTGCGGAGAGGCCGTGTTGTGTTGGCCGCGCTGATCAAACGTTCGCCCACCGCGCACACGTGCCGATCAATAAGGGCCGGCTCGTCTGCCGGCTGCACGTGCACGCGGACGTGTTTGTTGGTGGCCAACGCGCGCTGTCATTTGTCACCACACTTGGGGACTGCTCCCGGCAGCTGCGCCGTGTCAACCGCGATATATATATATATATATATATATATATATATATATATATATATATATATATATATATATATATATATATATATATATATATATATATGTATATATATATATGTATATTATAAAATAATATATTATATATATATATATATATATAATATATATATATATATATATATATATATATATATATATATATATATATATATATATATATATATATATATATATATATATATATATATATATATATATATATATATATATATATATATATATATATATATATATACATAGCGCTGAGTAGAACGTAAATCGTACCCGAAGCCAGTTAACCCTACCATCACTGAAGCGATCTAATGCGGCTAGATCTGACCGAACCGGATCCATTATCTCGTGACCGACAGTTAACTCGTTGAGCAGTTGCTACTGATCTGTCAACTAGAGTTGACCAATAAGAGGCCAAGTCATCGTAGCTTTTTCGCAGCACGCAACGAAACCTGTATTCACGAAGTATTTGTTTGTTTGTTTGTATTTGCTTATTTGTTCGGCTATATTCGCAAGTGGTGACAAAAACGCTGCCGTTCCTCGTGCGAAACGTTGATGATCAACCAGGCATTTTCACAGCATTTTCATTCATGTATGCAACGTTCCGGCGCGATGCTCAGGATTTGGCATGTTGCCAAGGCACCAATTCTGACACAATCGGTTGTAAATGGTCTTTGTCGTGTGTTATGCATGTGGATCGCGAAAACAATCTGGCGGCGATCTGCCAGCTACGATCCAGCTGTCATTCTCGTCGGTGCTATCTTGGCTGGTTTTCACCACTGGTGTAACTAGAAATTGGATGCCAGAAATTGGAACACAACAGAGGTTGTTACATGCTAACGTGTGTTTGAATTTGTCGGTGTATTAATAACGGAAACAACATGTATTGCTCTTCTTTCAGAGTCGACAAGTCCAAGATCTTGAACTTGGTTCTGCACTGTTGCGACATTTCACACCCCAGCAAGGAGTGGCAGCTGCACTCCCAATGGACCAAGCTGCTGCTGGACGAGTTCTTCCTGCAAGGCGACAAGGAGAAGGAGCTGGGACTGCCCATCAGCCCGCTTTGCGATCGCGCGTCCACTTTAGTGCCTCAGTCGCAGATAGGTGGGGCCACAATCGGTGCTTGTTCACAAACTGACGAGTGAGGGGTGGCGCGCAGTGCGTGCAGCGCGTGCAGTGCATGCAGTGCATGCATGCATGGGTGTCGATTCAGTATGTTTTGAAGGGCATTGACTCCATCCCCAATATTTCCTTGACCCCCAGTAAATTCAATTTTGACATAGGACCCTATACCCCTTTCTCCGTCGATTCCTTTCCAGGTATCCCCCTCCCGAATGATTGGCAGAAATTGTTACCCCTGCAGACATGATTGTATTCATACAGCTAACGGTGAGCTGTGTCTCCGTTTTAGAATCCCAGTTGGCCCAACTGGGATTCGCAAAACGGTTTTGCAGCAAGACAGCACCGTGGTGAAATTGTACGCGGCACGCAATCGTGTCCGATTGTACTTGTCTCTTGACCTCGTCATACCAGCTCAGTTGCCATTTTAAGTTGTTAAGTGTGCTTTGCGATCTTGTTGGTGGCCGATCAAGTGATTTGGATCAACTTGCTGAAATATCAGTCATAGATGCATTTTCACAGTTAATTTCCGATAGCCCAATTCGACCAAGGCGCTGCATGAGCAATAGTCGATGCTCCCCTAAAATCAAATAGCCAACCAACCAACCAATTCAACTAGATGGGGGAGTAGGGGTTCTTTGTTTAGTCGATTCGTAAGTCACGTTCGATGTCATGCTGCTGATGTCTTCGATGTCATGAGAGAAAGTCACTGTATCAAAAGTATATCCCGATAGTCAGACTAGAGCACGGCATTGCCTGTTCATGTTGGCGTTCACAGTCTCCAATGCTAACTGTAGCGCATCAATTATAATGTATTGTTTTACCTCATTGGTAAAACAATACATTATAATTGATGCTTCCATCCGGGAGAAGCGCGAATGTGCTGGCAGGATTTATCGCTTTCTAGGCTCAACAACAGTACCGTGGAATTGGCAGGTTTTCGCGCTGCCGCCCGGCGAGCTGACATATGTTCTTTGACCCTTCACGCGCAGAGCTTTACATCGAAGCTCCAAGCGCATCGTTAGCTTGCCGTTGAGGAGAATGTTCCCCAGTTCGGATCGCTATATGCGTCCAAACACGCGACAACTCCATGCAGGCACCCAGACACAGCGAATGCATTTGCATGCAGTCCAAAGATCTCTCCACATCTAATTAAGACGCCGGCTGCTCTTCACGTCGTGTTTCCAGTCCAATGTGTGTAGGCAGCAGCTCTCCGGCCAGCCAACTACGCGCTCCCAAGTTGTTCTTTGTGTCGTCGGGAATTGCGTTATTTGGCTGCACTTGCGTTAATGGTGTTTTGCCGTCTTGCCGGAACCTTAGCCACCTGCTCTTAGCGGGAAGATATCCTCTTGCGACACGCTTGAAGTCTTCAAGTGAGGATGCAACAGGGCGTTTTTATTATGTTGGCTGGGTGGAAGTTTTCCACCGAGTTCTTCGGCTTTCTCATCCTCTTGTGGTGTCCTTTTTGCCCTGTCCTTTCCAGTTGTCCAATTATTCTTGCTAATGGTGTTGTTTTTCATCAGTATGCCTACGTGCCCTTTTGTCAATTTGCCCACCCAATGGTTATTGCAGAATAATTACTCGCAATACAGGCGTATCATAATGCGGATATACCAAGATATGCCGTGTGCGGACGTGAGTGGTGTTTTGTGTGGGCCGAGAGAACAAGATGCCTGTCATAGCGTCCTTACACAAGGGTTCGCCAAAGATTGTCACAAGCCGCCGTTCTACCTTGGTGAAAGTCAGGCCTACGTTTGCTGTCCCGGACTGCTCTGTGTCATTCGTTGTCCTGTTCCGGCTCCCGCTCAAAAATCTGCAAATGATCCAGTGTAATTTTATGGATAGTATGCGTGTTCCGGGTGATGGCATGATGGTCTTGATGTGATGATTATGACGTGATAACGTGATGGTGATCACGTGATGGTCATGATATGATGGTCATGCCACGATGGTCATGATATGATGGTCATGCCATGATGGTCATGCTGTGATCGTCATGACATGATGGTCTTGATGTGATGATTATGACGTGATAACGTGATGGTGATCACGTGATGGTCATGATATGATGGTCATGCCATGATGGTCATGCTGTGATCGTCATGACGTGATGGTCTTGATGTGATGATTATGACGTGATAACGTGATGGTGATCACGTGATGGTCATGATATGATGGTCATGCCATGGTGGTCATGCCATGATGGTCATGCTGTGATCGTCATGACATGATGGTCATGATGTGATGATTATGACGTGATAACGTGATGGTGATCACGTGATGGTCATGATATGATGGTCATGCCACGATGGTCATGATATGATGGTCATGCCATGATGGTCATGCTGTGATCGTCAGACATATGGTCTTGATGTATGATTATGACGTGATAACGTGATGGTGATCACGTGATGGTCATGATATATGGTCATGCCAGGTGGTATGCCATGATGGTCATGCTGTGATCGTCATGACATGATGGTCATGATGTGATGATTATGACGTGATAACGTGATGGTCATGGTATGATGGTCATGCCACGATGGTCATGATGTGGTCGTCATGACATGATGGTCATGATGTGGTGGTTATGACGTGATGGCCATGATGTGATGGTCATGACACGATGGTCATGATGTGGTGGTTATGACGTGATGGTGATGATGTGATGACATGATGCTAATGACGTGCTGGTCACGACGCTGGACCTTTGTACTTGAACGTCGGCTTGTTCAGTGTTTCCGGAGGCGGTGCGAGTCGCAGCGGCTTTCCAATCGTGTGGATCATCAGCCACACGGACTGGACGGACTAAGTTGCTTCGCTCGTTGGCGCGTAGCTTTTCCGAGTGTGCTAAGCCCTCTAGCGTGCACCTGCGATACGGTAGTTTTGGCCACCGCCGCCAGGCCGCATTAGTTAGTCATCGAGTAACATTGTTCCGCTGCCACCAGACGCCATTGAGTAACACTGTTCCGTGGCCACCAGACCCCGTCGAGTAACACTGAACCGTGGCCACCAGATTCAATCGAGTAACATTGTTCCGCTGTCACCACACCCCATTGAGTAACTCTGTTCCGTGGGCACCAGACCCCGTCGAGTAACTCTGTTCCGTGGCCACCAGATTCCAACGAGTAACATTGTTCCTCTGTCACCACACCCCATTGAGTAACTCTGTTCCGCTGCCACCAGACGCCATTGAGTAGCACTGTTCCGTGGCCACCAGACCCCGTCCAGTAACACTGTTCCGTGGCCACCAGACCCCGTCGAGTAACACTGAACCGTGGCCACCAGATTCCATCGAGTAACATTGTTCCGCTGTCACCAGACCCCATTGAGTAACTCTGTTCCGCTGCCACCAGATCCATCTGGTAACATTGTTCCGCTACCACCAAGCCCCATCGAGTAACACTGTTCTGCTGCCACCAGACCCCGTCGAGTAACACTGAACCGTGGCCACCAGACCCCATCGAGTAACACTGTTCCGTGGCCACCAGACCCCGTCGAGTAACACTGTTCCGTGACCACCAGACCCCGTCGAGTAACACTGTTCCGTGGCCACCAGACCCCGTCGAGTAACACTGTTCCGTGACCACCAGACCCCGTCGAGTAACACTGAACCGTGGCCACCAGATTCATCTGGTAACATTGTTCCACTACCACCAAGTCCCATCGAGTAACACTGTTGCGCTGCCACCAGGCTTCATTGAGTTCATCGTGGAGCCGTCCATGACTGTGTGCGGAGAGCTGCTGGATAAGGTGGCGGCCTACCTGCACGGCGCGCAGGAAGGTGGCGCCCCTAACGGGCTGGACCATAAACAGAGTGAGTAGTCGCGCGCGGGCGCCGCCATGTTGGCGTGCGGCCGGCCCAGCCAGAGTATATTAAAGAATGAAACATACTTTTTCTGGGTGATTCAAGTAAAAACGATCCGGATTCTTGTGTAGAATTCTTGAGGCATTCGCATGGTGTCTGATTTGCCCACATGCAGTCATGTCTACCTGCGCAAAGCCGTGGCAAATATTGGCCGTTTTGGCTTGTGATGCACGCAAAGTGCTGCCGGGTATCGCCTTCGCTATGTCACAGGCTCGGACCAACTCGGCCCACCCCTGGGCCCAGCCGCATTTCGCTCACAGACACGTGTTTCTGGTGGCGTTGAAGCTGGTCTCAGCGCGGGCGACAGGCTTATTTCCAAGTATGTGATAGCCCACCAGGGGTGTGAACTTAGCGTGGCTAGTCCATGTCCCGACGCCCTTGAGTGTGGTGGTGGGGGGAGTGAGGGTTACTTGTTTTGTTGGCGCATAATTAACGTCCAATGTCGTTCTGTCTGAGGAGAGAACCTATGTATAAAACGTTGGATAATGAAGTGCAAAATGTATGGCATGGAATGCATCGCTGTTTCCTGAAAGCCATTTGGTAGCATTTTGAAATGTGCTCGCTAAAATTGGAGCCAGACGTCATATTTAGCGGGCATGCGGATCCGTCCACGGCCCCTTTGGTGCATTAACCTTGATAGTCGGAGGAGAGGTAGAGGGTTACTACTCGTCCACTAAATGACATTCGAACACTAGGCAACGCTGGGCTGAAAATAACTCGCTTGAAATGACCGTGCGTTTTTCGCGCGCATTTTCCACGTGGCTATTTTGTAGCTACCCCGCGTTTGAGCGTGCTCCCTTCTGTAGCCAACGGTGGAGTTCTCCAGAGCCTGCCGACAGTTTCAGGCGATTCTTTCGTATGTCCTCGTGGCTTCCAGGTGGCGTTTTTCACACGTCCTCCGCATGCACTAACGGTTCGAGTCTTTCTCACCTGTCGCTACTCCTCGCCCGCGACCAATCGACGTGAGAGATTGGCGACGCTACATGACTCAACGGTCGATGTGTCGTAAAACCAATAACACCAATAACCAGCCAGCCAGCCCGTCGGCGAGTGACTGGCGGCCGGTGCGTGCTTTCAGCGGACGGCAGGAGTTCACGCTGCGCGCACCCCTGCGAGAGCCGTCCGTGGCAGAAGTGTCTCGTCTACAACCAGGCGGCGTGGCGGCGGCGACAGCGGGGTGAGGAGCACAGCGCCGGCTGTCGTCACAGCACACAGCACACAGCACCCGGCACTGACACAGCGCGTCGCGCACAGCACACAGCACACAGAACACAGCACCCAGCACACAGCACCCGGCACTGACACAGCGCGTCGCGCACAGCACACAGCACACAGAACACAGCACACAGCACACAGCACCCAGCACTGACACAGCACCCAGCACACAGCACCCGGCACTGACACAGCACCCAGCACACAGCGCCCGGCACTGACAGCACCCAGCGCCCGGCACTGACACAGCGCGTCGCGCACAGCACAGCACACAGAACACAGCAAACAGCACACAGAACATAGCAAACAGAACACAGCACACAGAACACAGCACACAGAACACAGCACACAGAACACAGCACACAGAACACAGCACACAGCACTGACACAGCACACAGCACACAGCATACAGCATACACACAGCGCGTCACGCACAGCACAGCACACAAACACAGCACACAGCACACGGCATACAGCACTGGCACAGCGCACCGCTGCCGTTAGTGTCTATGGACAAGCTGGGCGGCGGAGTGATCGCATTCATTCAATTGGGGCGGGGATTGCCGAGTGGTCAAGGTGTTGGGCTCTGGGTACCAAAGGTCTCGAGTTCGACACTAGCGCCGCTCAAGAAATTTCACAATCCCGCGGCCCACCGGCGAAACAGTGTGGGCGGCGCCATTAGCCGTGAATGTGCATAAAGTGCGTCGTGAACCACCCAGTAAACAAATAAACAAGCATTCGTTCAATTCAGGTGCAGATGTTGCCCATACACTTGCTCCGCCTAGCACGCAAATGGTCTCTTGACAGTGATCCGCCGCTGCTGTGGAGAATTCGGATCGCTTAAAGCTGTTCCAGTGCTCGTATTTCGCCATGTGAAAATCGTCACGTGCACGAATCCGCCGCCCCTCCCTCCCCTTCCTTAAAGCGTATCAATCGTCACATGGGAGCCTCTGGTGTAATGTGCAGAAATTGGGCAACGGAAGCAATTGTTCCGAACATTATCAAATTCGCTAAATATTTCAAGTGTTTTCAAGCAAATGACGCATTCTTGCCCGAAATTCGGCTCTGGGACCTCGGCCTAAAATGCTGAGATCATTTGTGGTATACCGAGGATGTCGACAATTCATTTAAGGTTGACATGTTTGCACCGGTTAATTGAACTCTTGCCAATCACGCCACATCAACGCTCCATTATTAGCATTCCACGTCACGAGCACTACGCATTTTGTGTAACAAAATTATTTGTAAACAAACATATGGAGTGTCATTTTCACACACTGGCTCAATTGCTTTGACAAAAGTCGAACACTGCCTTTAAGCTGAAGTACGGGTCTCCGAAATGCCTGAAATATCCAAATCGGTGGCAATTTAGGCCAACCCCCACCTCTCCCCGGCAGCACCTTCCACATCCTGAGTATTTCAACCGGCTTCAGTGCTTTCTTTCTCCTTGTTCGACGCGCGCGGCGCCGCGACCGCACGGTCCCAACTGACATCGCCTCCTGCGCCGAATCTTCGTCGCACTCCTGTGTCCCTTCAGTATCACCCTGACACCTTGGAATCTTCAGCGGGTGCGAATAGCCTGGGAGAGCAGATTTTCCGAGCATGCTGCAAGGGTGGATGCTTATCGTATCTAGCATGCTTCATGGATGTGTGGAGTGTAATATCGAGGCGTATAGATGCTGAGTCGTATTCCTTTAATTCAGGTGCAGATATTGCCCAGGCTATTCCTCCGCCTATCCAGCAAATAATCTCCTCTTGGTAGTGGTGCGCCTCTCCCGTCAAGAATTCGGACGGCTTAGAACTGCTCCAATACCTGGTGAATTTTGACCATATGAAATTCAGCACGTGCACGAATCACAACACTTTCAAGTGACTTCCACCAAGCTTGGCACCGGAGAGTTAGAAAGAATTCGTGGCCGGATAAAGCTGGCTGGGGAGATCCTCGTTTGGCGCAGTTCATCGGAAAGCCCGCCGTCGCGTGCTGCTGTGTGGTCGCGCGTGACAGGTTGTGGGGCAGTGGCGCGTGTGACGTGTTTGATCGGCGGACCGGCGGCGGCGGCGGCGGCGGCGGGGACAGCTGGCTCTCGAGAGGCGCCGGGTCGGCCGCGGAGCGCGGCTGACGTCCTTCTCGGCCCGCGCGCCGACCCGATCCGCCGCGCCGCCGCCGCCAGTCACAGCCGCCCTGTCCGCTGCTGTGCCTTGCCGTTGACCCGCCGCCGTGCGCCGGCAGAGGACCAGGCGGCCGAGGGTCGCGCCGACGACGGCGCGCTGGCCGACGACGAGACGGAGCCGGCCGGCTCGGAGCTGCCGGGCCGCGGCCACGCCCACGGCCGCTGGGAGCCGGGCCCAGTGGCGTCCTGAGGCGGCGGCGGCTGACCGGGTCGGCTCGGGTCGCGTCCCGCGCGGCGGCCCCGCACGGAGCGGAGCCAGGTCGGGTCACGGCCTGCGGCGACTGGCGGCTGCCGAGGTTCGGTCAGGTCACGTGCTGAGGTGGGGTTGGTTAGTGGGCAGGCGGCGTGGCACGCACGAGCGAAGTCAGGTTGCGCTCTGACCTCGGCGCAGTGTCGTCAGGAGACCGGAGCAACGTGACCCGGCCTGGGGGCCATGACAGGTCAGACAGGTCAGTGGGACGGTGGTGAATGTGTTAGACTACGGCCCCAGGTGCAGCCGGCCACGCCATCTGTGTGAGGAACTGTGAACGACAGTGCTGCTGGTCGCTGTTGAGTGCCTGCAGCTGCTTTGCGTGAGCAGCTGCTCGGTATCGGCAGCAGCTGCTGGGTGTCGGCAGTCGGCCCGGCAGCTGCGAGGCAACGGTGGCGCATCCAAGTCTTCTCCAGCCGGAAGTCTGCGAATGAAATCAAACTTGTTGAAGAGAAAAAGGCGCATTCGATGTTATGTTATCGGGACGTCTGGTGTCCGCCCACCTATCGCTGACATGTAGTCCCGCACCACCTCTCAAGGTTATCCCGCCTTTCTCCGCATCACGTGCAGGCACTTTGGCACTCTCATGTTTCGTTAAGCGGAGTGGCTTCGTCGGCAATCCGTGCAGCGACGCGTTTCGAGTCATCACTTCAGCTGCGTCAATGCATGGCATCTACGTCCTGCTTGTGTCCGGTCCGCACGTCTGTGCAGCGCCGACCTGGGTCGCTTTGCCCACTCGCCAAGCAGCCGAGCAGACGCGTACTCAGTCGACGCCTGAGCTGGCGACACGGGGAAACCCCAGGCGCACGGCAGACATCGCAGTCTGAGAGCTGTCGACGCCTGAGCTGGCGCCGCGGTAGGCAGCCCCAGGCGCGCGACACACATCGCAGCCTGAGAGCTGTCGACGCCTGAGCTGGCGCCGCGATAGGCAGCCCCAGGCGCGCGGCAGACACCGCAGCCTGAGAGCTGTCGACGCCTGAGCTGGCCCCACGGGGAACCCCAGGCGCACGGCAGACATCGCAGCCTGAGAGCTGTCGACGCCTGAGCTGGCGACACGGGGAAACCCCGGCGCACGGCAGACATCGCAGCCTGAGAGCTGTCGACGCCTGAGCTGGCCGCACGGGGAAACCCCAAGCTCGCGACAGACACCGCAGCCTGAGAGCTGTCGACGCCTGAGCTGGCGCCGCACGGGGAAACCCCAGGCTCGCGAGAGGCGCCGCAGCCGGCTCGATAATTATATATTCGGTCGGCGCGCGAGTGTGCTGTCCGGCGCGCACAGCGCGTGCAACGGCTGCCGCAGGGGCAGTGACGTCGGTGAACTACGTGTGGTGCGAAGCGTGTGCAGGCTGGTCGCTGCCGGTGCGGAGTGAATGCGGCTGTTGTCATGGTGATCGCAACGCTGGTGATCGATGGTATGATGGCGGTGATGCAAAGTTGAGGATGCTGATGTCCGTTGATGTTCTTGAAGATGCTGTTGGTGGTGATGTTGATAGTTGAGGTATCATTTTCGGAATTGGCGTCGATATTACAGGCTCCATAATGAACAAATATATTTCAGCGTCCGATAAAACTCGCGGTGTGACGTACGTTATATTATGACTCCGTTGACAATTTATGCATGGTTTTGTTATTTACCAAATCGTACTTCTACATGGAAAACATTCCACATTCTGAATTTTAACAAGGCATCCGTATCTGGCCCGGTAAGTGTGTTTGGCAGGGCTGCACCACATGATCAGGTGATTTCCCATTGTAGTTCCATAACGGGACGATGCAAAACTGATTATCATCGTTATGATATTGACCTGCGGAATCTAAAGCATACTAATTTGGAACTTACTAATTACTAATTAGCCACCATAAATTCTACCCATATATGGCATTGCTGCCCTTATTACTCTATGGGATGTATGGCCAATGCAGTTGATGCGTCCCAAGCCTCGAACTGTATCGTTGCAAACTGGATACGACATAGAAAGCGGAAACCATGCGTTTTCAGTCAATTTTGATTGCGTATGCATAGATCTGCCTACCATGTCGCCCGCGCATTGCCCAAAATGATATTACTATTGTAAGGGGAATGCCTTTGTTTTGTTTTGATGCTTATCAACCGAGCAAACTCCAAGGATAGACGTTTCGTGAGCATACATATTTTATTTTCTCCTTATGTTTGCTGATAGGTGTGACATACACTGCATCGGGAACGACTTTCCAGGACCACGTATGGAATATATCGCGGAGAAAACATTCCAATTCGGTGGCAAAACCGGTGACTGCGGTGGCAAGTGCTCCCACCGATGGCATGCTAAAATAGCCCCCCCTCCACCCCACCCCCACCCCCGGTCAGAGGTCACCCAGTGGTCCAAAGTATACAAATTGCATGTCAATCTCGAGGTCCCATGGCGTGCGACACACGCTTTACTTGCGTGCCGCTAGTCCTTCCCGTTTGGAAATGGGGGTCGAAGCTCCCGATGTTCCTACAGCTGACCTCCCGGTGTGGGAACTTCTCGTGATGACATACAGTCGAAAGGTCGTTTTTGTTTTGCTGCGGAGATGCTCTTTTGTCAGATCATGATCATTGTCACTATAGCACTCCCGGGTTAAGGGAGATTGTTTTACCTGACATTAATTCCATAGTATCACAAGAGATCAGGGGGCGGGGATGGCCGAGTGGTTAAGGTGTCGGGCTATGGGTACCAAAGGTCCCGGGTTCGACTCTAGCGCCACTCAGGACATTTCCCAATCCCGCGGCCCACCGGTGAAACAGTGTGGGCGGCGTTATTAGCCGTGAATGTGCATAAAGTGTGTCGTGAACCAAACAATAAACAAACACAAGAGATCAGGAGCTAATTCAAGCTAGTCTCTATTGCATGGCGTGGTTTTCCCGTGAACAGGGTTGCTCGGCAGGTACTGAGATATAGTGATTATTTATAAAATATCTTATCACTGGTGTTATGACAGGTAGAATATAATTTTGAGTGATAACCACATGAAGTTGTATGAGGTCACCATATTAGCTGCTGATTATAACAGTGACGGTTGACGTTGATGATGATGTCACGGATGATGATGATGATGATGATGATGATGATGATGATGATGATGATGATGATGATGATGATGATGATGATGATGATGATGATGATGATGATGATGATGATGATGATGATGATGATGATGATGATGATGATGATGATGATGATGATGATGATGCTAATATTTACTATGTCGTCGATGACGCTGTTCACTAGGGTGACGATGTGATGGCGCGTTGTGTCGGCGATGGTGTACTGCAGCGGTCATACACTGGAATCCCTACCGGTGCCGATGAATGTGTTGGTGGCGACGACGAACCTCTGGGAGCACATGTGACAACTGCTGCGTACCTACATATATGAGAGAGCAGAGCCGACGACTGCGCAGCGACCCATCGCCTGCCGGCACGTGGCAGGCAGTGCTGAGGGCTTAGCGCTTCACGAATCCGGTTGGGCGGGGCCTTAGTGGCGTGCTAGTTTAGTCCAGCACAACAGTGTTGGACTAAAATAGCACGCCAACAAGCGTGACGTGACCCAACAACAACGTGACGTTGGGTCACGTCACGTCGCGTCACGTCATGCCGCCGTTCGACGGTAATTCGCATGCAGGATTATTTGGAAGTATGCAAGCAGTCCAGCCCGAAGTCGTCACGGAGTTCAGTTATGCGAAAGTTCGTTTTGGGGTAACTGTGTGTTTCGGCATTTTATCGCTATCAAGATGTTTTGCGCGGAACCTTCTCGTAGCGGAGTTAGGACCATGTATGAATGTGGTTCGCGACAGCTTTGTCTTCGGTCAAAATATGTTTTCCAACCTTTTTGCGACACCAGACGGATGCTACGAAGCAGTAAGTAGTAAGTCCCGTAACCATGGCCGGGACTTCTCCTGTTAACAGAGACCCCACAATTGGGACAAACACCCCACCATCATTAGTTCAGACACCAATGCGAACTGCAGCAGCGCAGCTTAGCCGGAGGCGGTCGATAATTGGGTTCGTCCGCTCAGCATTTGGCAGCAAACAAGGTTCGTCGACGCTAACGCCAAGAGCTCGTTTGTTTATTGGGTGGTTCACGGTGCATTTTATTCACATTCGCGGCTAATTGCGCCGCTCACACTGTTTCGCCGGTGGGCCGCGGGATTGGGAAATGTTCCTAACAGAGCTAGAGTCGAACCCGGGACCTTTGGCACCCAGAGCCCAACATCTTAACCACTCGGTCATCCCCGCCCCAACGCCACGAGCTCGACGGAAAGGCCAAGTGTCGCCTCGCTCGCCTGTGCAGATCTTCGTGGCACCTCTTATAAGGGACGTGGCCGTGCATTCGAAGCAGTGCTAGCTCGCCGTGTCCTTGGTGCGCGAGCCCGCTCGCACGCCGAGGCGCTCCACGATTCATGACGGCTATTTATGTCCATATAATTTACGTCACATCATTCCAGCGGCACAGAGTCCAAGGCTGACTGACACGACGTTCAGCTCTGCTCTGTGACAGGCTGCTGTCAGACGCGTCGCTGCTGGCCTCGAGGTGGAGTGCATGCTCTTCGTCGGCGTTCGTCGCGTTCCTCAGCCCATCCCTCACCCATGCCGACGCGAGGGGAGCTCTCGCGACGGCACGGCGACCATCTGTGCAGTGGTGCACGGGCGGCCACTTGCACACGACGTCACAGCGATCGTCAACGTGACGGTCGCCAACTGGCCAGCAGTGAAGGGGAGAGCGCATTCGTGCCCTCACCACAATAGTGAGGGGAACGGTGCCCCCGGGCCTCGCGTATTTTCTCGCCTATGGGTTAAGCGTAGAAATGAGTGCGGAACCCAAATCATCACTGGGTGGGCTGTACCCCCGGGCGTAAATAGCTCACTCCATGTTGGAAACTCATAATCACGCAAAGTAATCGAAAGACCAGCGTTGTACGTGCCGCGGTTGTGCTGTGAAAACAGTGACTGCCCTTCCAGCTTTGACACTCCTCGCACTTTTATAGTGTCACTAATCTGACTAGATATTGACTAGACTAGACTAGACTACTACTCTGGACCCTTCGGACGACTCGAGGTCCTCCGCAGCTAGGGGTCCTCTCCGTTGGAACAGGGCTCCTCCTTAACGATCCACGGCCTCCCCTGTCTTTCAACACCCCCCTCCCGATGAGGTATCACCTTTCCGTGGTGGGGGGGGGATTGCGTGCCTCAAGGATCCGGCGGCCAAACCACCAGGCGGCCGAGGAGAGATCAGACTAAGAGTGCCTCACTCGTCCTTCCATTCATACGCCCCCATTCCAATGCCCATCTCATCCCAATCCATGTCCTTCACCTGTCCCTACAACACTAACTATCCCTACTATGAGCAGGCAGGGCAACTTCCCCGGTCCTGCACACCAGCTCAGTTTTATCGGGGTAGCCGCGCCCTCTCGGCCCGTCCCCCGGGGTTGACGGAGTCCTGGAGGTTGAGGTCCCCCGTCACACGGTGCTAGTTGTGACGGGGGACCAACACACCTCTTTGGTCCTGATATCCCGGAGGGGCGGGCGGCCCCGTGGGGCCTCACGCGGGTCAAGTGGCAGGTCGCCTCGGGCTGGGGGCCTGGGTTTACCAGTGCCTGCCGGCCCGGCCGGCCGGCACTGGGTCCTGGTCGGGGTAGTGAGTCTCACTCTCTCCCGGCCGGGTGAAGGCACCGCCTGCCCCGTATAGCTCCTCGGGCGCCTGGCGACCTCCCGTTCGCGGGACCCAGGCGTCTCCCCAGTAGGGCCCCTTA
The DNA here is from genome assembly GCA_034440575.1 of Imbricaverruca yamaguchii. Lineage (NCBI taxonomy): Eukaryota > Metazoa > Arthropoda > Thecostraca > Neoverrucidae > Imbricaverruca > Imbricaverruca yamaguchii. Next base: position 49,259 of record JAOTOL010000668.1, on the reverse strand, counting down.
GTGGTGGAGCGCCCGAGGAGCCGAAACCAAGAACAGCGCATGGCATCCAGAAAAAAAAATCACTCCTGGCTCCTCTTTTGAGGGCCAGACAAATCGATCGTCTTCAAACGAGCATACTCATTTTACGAGCACGTGAAGGCCCCAAGCAGCTAGCGTCCCTATCACCATTTCAACGACGTGACGGGTGTGACAGATTCGGAGTTATCACCAGATGCCAGGCTTTGCGTGACGGAGGATTAGAAGTAGAGTTTTCAAGGGGAGAAGATGCGAAGAAAGTGCTCATTATCCCCTATAGCGACTGGAGAAACCGTGATAACTGAGGATGAAGCACAGGTCATGGCTCCCAAGCAGGGGTCCCCCCCCCGGGGGGATACAGCCACGGCCCCCATCGAGTGTGATGGAAGCTGGCAGGTAGTACAAAGAAAGAAACTTCAAGGTAAACCCACATTATCCTCCCCACCAAAGTCCAGCCAATTACAATCTACAACGACGCTATCCTCGAAACCACCACCTTCCACTGCCAATCCTTCATCCAACCCTCCCCCAGTCCCCTCACGCACCACCACCACCACCACCTCCAAATCCCTCTCATCCACATCCTCCCTTCCAGAATCCAACTGCCCTCCCGTGAGGCAGGCCTCTACCTCACCATCCACATCTGCATCCGCACCTCCATCGCCTTCACGCAACACCCAGCGACCAATCCATATATCTGATGCAAGTTTTCACTACCAGGAAGCCGAAAAGGCGTGCCCGCGAGGCCAAACGAGCACGACTCGCACAGATGGAGAGAGCCCAGACGGAAGGACGCCAAGGAAGTGACAAGTATCTCCCCAAAGGCCAGCTACCACATTGCCACGACGGCGAGTGGAGGGACCGGCTCCGTCAGGCAATGAGATGGGGCCTCCTCCACCTTCACCCCGGTTGGGGCCCCAGAATAGAGGATTGCCGCTGTCGGGATCCCCACCAGCGGAAGCGTCGCCCCGTTCTCGGCCCAGGACCCAGTCGCTGGGTCCTAATCGAAGTGAACCCTCTGAGTTCATAGACTCCGCCCCTGGTTAGTGTACGAGGCCTTAATCTCCTACTTCCCCTTCTAAACGACCATTTATTATGCAACTACCCTTTTATTACAGAAACCAGGACTGTTTATCTGTAAAGTTTCCTGTAGTCTGTTTTAACCTTTAAATCGCCCATCATGCAAGCCTTTTTACAGTGGAACTGTAGAGGTTTTAGAACTAGTGCCCCAGAACTCCAGAGTCCTTCATCAACGTTGTCCAGCGGTAGTATGCCTACAGGAAACTAAGCTTAGACCCGAGCACAAGATATATATTAAAAGCTACTCTATCTTCCGTAAGGATATCCTGTTTGATACCATTGCTCACGGTGGGGTGCTTCTGGCCCTGCACCATAGCGTTCCCGGGAAAGAGATCGCGTTGAAAACTGACTTGCAGGCGGTGGCTGCGCGTATCCTCTTAAACCGTCGGGCTCTTACTGTGTGCTCCCTATACCTCCCCCTGGTGTCGTACTGCCAATCAATGATCTGGGGAAGCTCTTGCCCCAGCTCCCGCCTCCACTCCTACTTTTAGGAGATTTTGATTCTCACCACACCGTGTGGGGCTGCGTTGATGTTAACTCTCGTGGACGTCTCCTGGAAAATTTTATTCTACGGACACCTCTTTGCATTTCGAACACCGGCGCAGGTACCCACATTAGCCTCCCATCAGGTTTTACTTCAGTTTTAGATCTTGGTATCGCAAGCCCGCAGCTGGTGAACAGTTTTGAATGGACCGTTGACGAGGACCCATTGGGGAGCGACCACTTTCCCACCTGGTTACACTGTCAAGGAAGTCCCATATTAGGTCCCCGACCACAACGATGGAACCTTAAAAAAGCGGATTGGAAAACGTTTGAAGACAAGGCACAGCGTGTCTTTGGTTATCACTACAATAAGCCACCAGTCTCAATCGAGACGTTCACATCTCTCCTCTTAGAATCTACCACCGAATGTGTCCCGAGAACTACTGGTTCCCCTCGGCGGATACCAGTTCCGTGGTGGACACACGAGTGTCGTGATGCCATTCGGACTAGGCGACGCGCATTTCGAATTTTCTAACGTGACAGCACCACCATACATTTAATCAACTTCACACGCGCTAGGGCTCTCGCGCGCCGTACGATACGGGAGGCAAAGCGGTCTTCCTGACGTGAGTATGTAGACTCTTTGAACCAATTTACCCCTCATTCTCTGATCTTGTCCCGAATTAAAAGAATCTCCAGTCAATTCAGCACAGTTCCTGTCCCTGTACTAATCATTGGTGATCGTGAGGTGGTTCACCCATTGGATGTGGCAAATTAATTCGGAACTTCACTTGCTGAGAGAAGTCGAACCGGAACCACAGACAGAAGCTTCCTGCGCTACAAATCCGCCTGCGAAAAGTCCGTTATTGATTTTTCTACGCCACAATATTTTTCATATAACCAACCGTTTACCGAATCTGAAATAATATCGGCAATTTCTTCACTTAAAAGCGCCGCCGAGGGCCCCGATGGGGTGCATAATGAACTTTTGAAGCATTTGCCAGCGGAGGTGATCACGTTGCTCTTACGTCCCTTCGACAATTTATGGGAACTGGACCTATTCCCTCCAATGAGGAGGGATGCCACGGTTGTCCCGATACTGAAACCTGGCAAAACTGGCACTGCCCCTTTAGACTACCGACCGATTTATTTGACGTCTGCTTTGTGCAAGTTATTTGAGAAAATGATAAATACCCGTCTTTCGTGGTTTCTTGAAAAGTATAATCTCCTCACGAATTGTCAATGGGGCTTTCGAAAAAACAGAAGTACAATAGACCATATTGTGTCACTATTCAGCGAGGTGAGGGTGGCCTTCCAGAGAAAGCGCCACCTAGGTGCAGTCTTCTTTGACATTCAAAAAGCCTATGACACCACCTGGCGCCACGGAATTCTCCTGAAACTTTTTAAGAAGGGAATCCGTGGCCACATGGGCGACTTTTTACAGAACTTTTTGAAAGAACGAAGATTTCGAATACGCATCGGGAAACACCTCTCCCGATGGTTCGTACAAGAAAACGGCGTCGCACAGTGAAGCGTACTCAGTGTACCGTTATTCGGCATCATGATAGACGACATAGGTAATTCTATCCCGCCGGCCATGGGACGTTCACTTTTCGTAGATGATTTTGCTATTTGGACTTGCGCCTAAAAAGCACCAAGCTTGCAAAGACAGCTGCAACTAGCAGTTGCAAGCCTGGAAAAGTGGGCGAATAGGAATGGATTTTCGTTTTCAGCAACAAAAACTGTCGCCCTCCACTTTTGCCGTCGTCGGTGTTGTCAGGATATGCAAATTAAATTGTATGGTAAGAATGTACCCGTCCAGCCCGTCGTGCGATTTTTCGGAGTGGAATTCAACCGACGTCTTACATATAAGCAGCACCTGAAGACCCTGCGTGGAAGGTGTTTTAATGCACTGAACATATTGAATGCGTTGCTCGTACTTCTTATCGCGCAGATCGAGATACGCTTATGTTGTTATATCGTTCTTTGATACGCTCAAAGCTCGATAACGCCAGTTTTATCTATGACGGCACAGCTGCATCCAACAAACGCTCACTTGATATCGTTCATCATCCGGTTATCCGCATAGCAACAGGAGCATTTCGTACCTCACCGAAGTCAAGTCTTCTAGTCGAGGCGCACGAGGCCCCTCTTTGTCTGCGCAGAGAAAGGCTGGGAATGCGCTACGCCTGCAAGCTTCGCCAGTTCCCTGATCACCCCGCTTACTTACATGTTTTCTCGAGACGGTTTTTGACCATTTTCTCCACAGATCGAATGTTGAGTGTTGCTCTGTTCGGTGTGCGCTTACGTAAGCTTTTCCAAGAAAGCCAAGTTACACTCCAAGGAATCCGGAAGATTGAGCACATGGAGACCCCCCATGGGAGTTGGTCGCACCCGAGGTGGATTTTTCTCTCGCTATGACCAAAAAAACTGATGTCGCTCCAGAAGAGTTCCGCTCACTGGCCCTCGAACACATCGAGTCATTTCATGGATGGGTGACGACATATACCGATGGTTCTCGAACGGAGGATGGTGCTGGCGGCGCATTTATTTGCGGCTCCGTCACCCGATCATTTTCCCTCCCGAAGCACGCATCTGTGTATTCGTCAGAGCTCGTTGCCATTTTGAAAGCGCTCTGTTATATTGAAGTGTCAGGGGGTGACCGTCATGTGATTTCCACTGACTCCTTGAGCAGTCTTTTAGCCGTGAACACATTTTATCCCTCCAACGGACTTGTGCGTGATATCCTAAGGTGTATCACCGCTGTGCACCGCTTGGGACGGCGAGTTGTTCTGAGTTGGCTTCCTGGCCATGTTGGAATTGCTGGGAATGAGTTAGCGGACGCTGCGGCGAGGCGAGCAGCGCATGCCCCGTGCACTCGATCGCTACCGCTTCCCGCCACGGATCATTACCGACAGATCTCCATCTTTCTCCTCAACAAGTGGCAAACAATGTGGGACGCAACCCAAGCGAACAAGCTGAAAGCCATCAAGCCACGTTTGGAGCCATGGGGTTCGTCCAGTCGTATGTTTAGGAAAGAAGAGGTGACTTTGTGTCGTCTTCGGATGGGGCACACTTACGCCACACACGGTTACCTGCTGTGCGGTGGCGACAGACCCCAGTGCGCCAGATGTCAATCACCACTGACAGTCCACCATGTTCTGATCTCGTGTCCTTTATATGCTGACCAACGTGGACGCTCTTTTGGATCTCTCCGTGTGGCCTATCTTAGCAGTGTTCTTTCCAGCAGCTCTCCCATTGTCCAATCAGGACAACTGATTGATTTCTTATCCGAAGCGTCGTTTTCAGCTATATACACCTCTCACCGATAATCACGACGTATATACTTCGTAACAGATTAAAAACTGTGTCCGCGTGTTGACGCTGGGTACCGCTTCTAACGGCACCACCATGATCATATAAGTTATGAGCGCAATATGACCAGAGCAGTCGAAGCGCCCGAAAGCCCAAATAACTAACTGTCTTTCAACAGCTTTGGCCTCTTCATCAGGCCAGATGCCCTTGCACGATTTGGTCCCCATCTCATAGCCCAATGGCCATTTCTGGTGTCCCGAGGTCCCCTCAGAAAATTCCAGGGACACACTTTTCGGCCTGGGCTCCGCTGACAGCGCAAGGGCCATTCATATTGGTCCGGGCCCTTCCCGTCAGTGGCCCTTCGCTTTGGCCCAAGCTGGGGCTGCCACGTCCCGCATTGAGCGCGTGTATCCAACATGGGCAGGTTGCGGCTGCCACGTTGGGCGGTCTTGTTGCAGTCTTTGGCCAGGTGTAGATGCAGATTTGTTTGGGCTTGGTCCGAGCCGCCTGATGTGAAGTTTGGGTCGCCATGGGGCGCGGTCTGAGCGGTCGGCGGCTCGATGTCGCCGTCGTCGCTGGTGTGCGCTGTGGGGCGGGGCGGGCGCTTCTGGTTTCGATGGCGCCAGGTGCGTACCGCGGTGCGTCGCCATCTCGTTGGTTTACGCGTGACCGCCGGCGGTGGCGGCGGCGGCTCGTCTTCCTCCCGGTCCGGTAGTGCGCTGGATGGGTTGAACTCCGAGCCGTGCCCACCTCGTTTCTCGAGAGTGGTCGCCTCCTCCGACCGGCGCGAGTGCAGCGCTATGCAGACACCGATCGGTGATTTAAGCCAAGGGTCGCGTCTGTTGCACCGTCCGATGCCAAGTGACTCGCCCAACCCGACAAAGCATTTGCATAGCGAGGTCAAGTCTTCCACCGTCGCCACTTCCAGTGGTGAGTGGACCCAGCTGATGACGCTAGAGAACACTGGGGAGGACACGTGGTTGGGGGAAGCTCATAAGATCTACAGGTCTTGTGAGCCTCACCCGCGTGGTTGGGGAGTTTGTTTGTGTGTTTATTGGGTGGTTTACGACGCAGTTTTTGCACGGCTAATGGCGCCGCCCAAACTTTCGCCGGTGGGCCGCGCAATTGGGAAAAGTCCCGAGAGGCGCTAGTGTTGAACCCGGGACCTTTGGTACCTAGAGCCCGACACCTGCGTGGCTGGAGGGGGTAGGCTAAAGGGGTTGTTTGTAGGCATAGGAGTGCGTTCCTCGTACAGCGTCAGGGCCCGCTAATGCGTTGAATGCCTCTCGCTTACCTTAATTATCCCTGCAAGCGGTGCTCAACCTATTACCGGACGGGTGGGGTCCAGGTAATCACTGCGGGTCGCAACTTTGACAGCGATAGCCTTGTTTCCATAGCAGGTTGGAATTGGGATTGGATTTCCACAATGAATCGAACCCGGATTACAAGGAGCGTTTCCATGACCATTCGCGAGGAAATCATGATTGCATGTAGGCTGATGTAGGTGATTTCAAGATACTCAACATGGGTTTAGAAAAGGACAATCGTGTCTCACAAATCTCGTGGACTTTTTGAACTTCACCACAGAACAATTTGATCACGGAAATCAGGTTGATGTAGCATATCTTGACTTTAGTAGTGTCTTTGACAAGGTACCCCATAAACGGTTAATGATACAGCTTCAGTTCCATGGTATTGCAGGTAGCATCTTAAAATGGATAGAGTTGTGGCTTTCAGATAGACAGCAAGGAGTGATGCTAAATGGTACAATGTCATCATGGCAAAATGTTCTTAGTGGAGTCCCCCAGGGTTCAGTACTGGGTCACTACTGTTCATTATATTTGTAAATAACATTGAAAGTGGTCTAGGCAATAAAGTTTTGAAATTTGCGGATGATTTGAAGGTCTTTAGGGCAATAACAGGTCAAGATGAGCATATCTCGCTGCAAAAAGACTTAGACGAACTTGTGAAGTGGTCCGAAGAATGGCAAATGAAATTTAATTTTGATAAGTGCAAAATCATACATGTAGGTAAGCAGCATATGAAGGCTCCATACTTGATGGGTGGCCAAGTGCAAGCAGTGACTCAACAGGATAAGGATTTAGGTGTTATTCTAAACACAAAATTGTGGCATCAGAACAGACCAAGGAAGCCAGGAAGAAGGCACTGAGAACGCTCGGGGCAATAAATAGGAATGTATCATACAGAAGTGAGGAAGTCTCAGGAAGCTTTACTGTGCATATGTCAGGCCACATTTGGAATACTGCATCCAAGCTTGGTCTCCTGGCTATGAAAAAGATTGTTGGCTTTTAGAGAGAGTACAAAAGAGGGCTACAAAAATGGTTAATGGCATAAGCAACCTGGCATATGAGGAAAGATTGAAGAAATTGAATATGTTTTCACTTAGATATAGAAGGCTGAGAGGAGATCTCATCGCGGTCTTTAAATTTGTACATGGTGTGGAGAGGGGATATCCTGGGGAAATGTTTGAATTGAACAGAAATGATGCAATTAGAGGTTATAAATTCAAAATTAAAGTTAACCACAGCAGAATAAGGTTAAGGCAGACTTTCTTCACCAACAGGGTTGTAGAACACTGGAACCAGCTGCCAGAAAACATTGTCAGTAGCAGCACATTGAACATCTTTAAAAACAGCATAGACAATCATTATAAGAATAGAGGGCTTGCTTTTCAGTATTACAGGGAGGGCTGATTGACAGATTTGGTGGGCGACTGGTTCAGTGTACAGAGTGCAACCAAGAAGGGCCCTTGTGGTTCATAGTTGCACTTTTATGTCTTTATGTCTTTATGTCTTTCCGAATCAGGATTTGGTGTGAAATCCTGGATTTGCTGACAGTTGCGGCGCACGTGCGACATTTCCCTTTAATATCCAAAAACGCATGCCACATCGGCGTGAGCTGCGTCGTTACACGAGTGACTCGAAGTGGGAAATGCAACATGAAGTAATGAAATAAAACCTCATGACATAAAACATTTCTGTATATTTATTCCACTCATTAAACTGGTCGGGAAACTAGACATCTAGTATTCGTAGCGGGAAGCAGGAAAAGGACGCGGAGTGAATGCTACCATATGCTTCCAACTCATGGGAAATCCGGATTTCCTGAGGAAATCTTCTTTCCAAGCCGGATTCGGAAATCCGATCCAGTTAGCTGACGAAGGCGTTTCCATGACTTAGGAATTCCGGATTGGTAAGGAAATCCGGATTTGACAATGTCATGGAAACAGGATAATAAGTATATGACAGCTGGAGCATATGTTCGGCTCCAGCAACTCCACTGGTCCCGAACTACCCGTGGCTAGGTCATGTACGCTGCCACTTGATCCGTTCATTTTTCATCTATAATTCCTAACATTCACCTCCTACTAGCCAAAACATTACGTTGGCCCACGATGTTCTCCAGTCAGTGATACGTGAGCGTAAATGTTAATTACCCATGTTTAGGTCCACAACTGTGAGCGGGTGTTGTGAAGCTCCTTGTTTTGATGGCTTAGTACGATTTCCGTGGCTGCCTTGAGGGCTCCGAAACAACCGGGTTGGGGCATTCGGTTAGTTTCTGCCGGGTCTTATGTCTGGGTTCGGATGTTAATGGCCGACCTGCCCAGCCTTAATCAGCTGATGCCCTTCCGGGACTTACACGGTGACATTGCGGGACTTACTCATTGCGATCCGCAGCCCCCCCCTCCCGCAGGCTGTCCTGGGCCACAAATCGGTCGGTGTGGTAGCCCAGTCGTCTTTCTGACCTACCCTGCCCTGGACCACGCAGGGAGACACGCTGCGTCTCCTGCTTGTCCCTGTTCAGTGTTGGACTTTCGGTTTTCACCTTGCCACCACTAGGTACTTTGTTCTGGATTCGTGGTGTTCCGGTGTTCAATCTGACACCTCTGAAGCCCGGCGGCTACGCTCGTCTGACCGGCCGGCATGGCCGGCCCACTGCCCGGTCACGCTCAGTCTCCAATAGAGTCACCCGGCCGGAGCTGCAGCGTCTCTGCTGTGGTCCCTCATCGCACGAGTCGCGTGCACACTCTGAACCAAAGAACATCGCAACATGGCGCGGTCGGCAGGACGAGGGAATCTGGTGAAACTGTGATGCGGGAAAATTCGACGTGCGATCAGTGATTATTTGCGGTACAGTGCGGGAGTCTCAGATGTCGGCGCGCGAGCGATAATTTGCCGCATCGTGCAGAAGTAGGCTGATAGGTGATTTTGTGCGCTTCCCATGCTGGAGTCCCATGTCCCATGCTTGGGACATGGGACCATGCTCCAAACATGGGAGTCCCATGCTTGGGGGGCTTTCAGAATGCCAACATTCGCATTACCAGCCTCCGATACAATCGTTGGGTTCAGCCCCGCTGGATCATCGGAGAGTGGTTTGGAAACCCGCCTGGCCGTATTTGGCCTGCTACCTGATGCTGGAAGTCGGGTGCTTCACATTTGACCACAGTTCGTGCTGCTGCACGCGAGCTTATCCATTGTCCCCGTCGAGTCCCGCCTTACCCTCAGGATTTCCTTCCAGGCTCTTTGTTCGTCAGATCGGAGACATTTTTCGGCACGGAATGGCCGTGATCTGCAGGTGCTCTTGCGAAATGCCAAGTCTTCCACGCACGACTTTTTTCCAGGGGGCAACAGCCAAAGCAGTTTCGGCTATTTCCTGTCCTCTTTCAACCATCCCTTCGTCTCCTCTCCGGAAAGGTTGAGGGGGCATTTCGTAACTGACGGTTGGTGCCCATGAAATTTATCGCCCCTGGAGGGGCGGATTGTAAACCGTCTCCTCGCTAAAATGCTGGTTGCTTCACGTGACCCGTCTCGGTCGGTAATCGGACCCGTCCCTTCCGGTTAGCTATTCAGTTATAGTGATGAACAAAGCCGGTAGGTAAATAACTATCTAATTCATAATCGCACTTACTCATTATGACGAAATACTGGTCAGTGCACTGGCCGCTCAACAGTAACAGCTTGGCGTCATTGACCTCAGAATGAGCTACCTGGCACTCAGCATCCAGAGTAAGCACTTACCGACAGGTCCGGGTCCTGGAGGGTTGGTACGGTAGGCATTGTGGTCGTGCTTCGTGAAAGTGCTGACGGCATCGTGCATGGGTGTATGTCCAAGCGGACAGCTCAACAACTGTAACTCCTACAGCATTCATAGGCATGCCAAAAAGAGACGAAACTTGGATGTATGCAATGTGTTGTGGTTATCTATCAAGGTCTCATCTGAAGTTGCCAGGGGCCACCAATGTTTTATATAGAGTCAGGATAGCAAAACGGCGACTTTCGTCACGACTTTTAAATTGTGTCGGGTCGACCTGTATTCTTGCACGCAAACTTGTATTGCCAATTGTAATTGATGCAAGATGTATCCGGAACGATTTATTTGGTTGGTGTTTTAGAGGCGGTCTGTGCAGGGAGATCCTGTGCAAGTATATACCTGTTGGGATTGTCTGCAGTTGCGACGTTCGCGGTGCATTACTCTAGGAAAGTGAAAGAATACAGCACCTTGCTGCCTTCAGGAATTTCGCGTGGAAGGCACCAACAAGAACTAGTCTGACTCCTGTCACCTAGTAGTGAAAACTGTTGTAGAATTTTCCTTGGGGCTGAAGGCCGCGAAAAAGCTTGCTTCAAGGTATTGTCGGTACGACGCAGGGTCGTTTCAGAAAGCTAACATCTTAGCTCCTTTACCATTTCAGCATTATAGTAAATTTAAGATTTAATGGACACGTGGGTGCAATAAATCATGGGGAAATCCAGTGAAAGTTTGTTTACCGCGGATTAACCGGATGTAGTGGAGTCGAGTTTTATCGGCTTTGAACATCTAGGGCATAATGAAGACTATCCCCAGCAGCGGAAGCCTGATTCTGTTGCTGATTGCCGGGAGTCCAGGTTCATGATGGTTTGCTAACCTGGAAGCATGCACTGTGAAGGACCACGTGTTATGCCCATTTGCATACAAATCCACCTAGCGAACTTTAACCTGCCACTACGGCTATGGAAACAGCCGTGAATTTTGTAGTGTCGTGGTGCCTATCTATACCGGCCAATGCACGCGTTGTGGTTTGATTCATCTATTGTCTGACCTGGGGTATGATCCACCATACAATCTGTATTGAACGTGCTGTGTGCATAGGAAACTGCGTAAAGTATAAAGTATTATTTATCTGATTCATCGGCAGGATGAATGTCTCACGGACGACATTCATCGGATGTCGTCTTGCGGATGAATGTCTTACGGACATGTGGGAAGATCGATTAAGTGGGACATGAATGCAGGAAAGCACGGCTGATGCGGAGCAATGTTTGTACCCGCGGCCGGTGTCCGTTTCACCTATATCTCGTAAGTAAACACCTATCTTCTATTTAAATCCATACACTAAAACAAAAGCCTTAGCACCTTGTGAATGATAGTGAAGAAACCTGACTTCAGCTTCTTGTTGTGCTAAGTTAATGCTCCAAAGGTTTCTTTATACATAGCCAATTTAGCACCCAATACTTCAGCTACTGCTATCTGCAGGCGCTATCCTTACCATCCTAGCATCCATAAGCACCCATCGGGCCCAAGAAGGCCGATTTCAGCTCCCTGGAGTGTTAATAGTTATGGTGCTCGGGAACATAACCACCTTCCTCTTGCAGCCCTCTAGCTGGTGGGTGCTGTTCGTAGCACCTTTAAGGACTCACAGTTCTAGCTGCTCTCTAGCTGTGCGAGGCACCCTAGCACCTGGAAACACCCATAGCGCAGCAACTCGATTTCACCTCTCCCATTGGGCGCATATTGCTTTCGCCTTCGCCAGGTGTGCGGCTTCAGTTGTAGCGCCCGCGGCAGTACGCGCTCAGCCAACAGCACTCACAATGCAGCTGAAACGTTATTCACGCGACAATATGGGCCACTCGATCAGCGGTGCAACGTACGGATTCAGCACAAGCCGGTCGCCGTTTGCCACCCATGTAGACTGGCTTCTGGTGACCATAGCGTGAAGAAGCGACCGCGAGTCTGCCACTGAAGGTGATGAAGTCATAGTCATAGTCATATTTATTAAGGTCTCCACAATAATGTGGCTTTTCAGCCCCCTCGTCAATACATTTCTATAAAACTACATACATAATCCTATTTCTCATGTCAATAAACAAGAGTCAATTAACGATCATCTAGACATAAATCACGCTTGATCACCTCGTGATCGTTCGATCACCCCGTGATCAAGTGCCTCTAACGTCGGGGTGATGTGCTCTCGTCGGCCGAGGCCGGATACTATACGGGCACCAAAATGTATCGCCTTCTGAATCCTATCTCTCTGGGTTTTGTTGCAACTTCCCCAAACTGTCACACAGTAGTAGATGTGGGGGAAAGCCAGTGCCTGAATGAGGAGATTCTTCGTTTCTGAGGGTAATTTGTGTCGAAATTTTGACAGGCCGACGAGAACACTATAGCACCGCCGAACCACATGAGACACCTGTCTATCCAAGATCAGAGTCGAATCGACGTATCCACCGAGGATTTTTGCGTTCGGTGACTGCTTGATTTCAGCATCTCCAAATTTGATCGATAAGGTGTCACATTTCCGGCGCTGAGATTTAACAACCAGGAGCTCAGTCTTTCCAGGGTTGATTTTTAGCTGATTTTGTGTGAACCAGTTCAGAGCTGTATCCAAGGTGTTTTCTACACGTTGTTTCAGCTCAGACATGTTGCCTGGGGCGTCAGAGTCCAGAAATTGAGCATCATCAGCGAAAATTACGAGGTGGCCATACTTTAAATGTGATGCTAGGTCGTTAGTGAAAATCAAATACAATTTTGGCCCGATTTGGCTTCCCTGTACTACACCGTGCGTCACCGGGAGTGGCTCAGCGGTACTCCCCTGAATTTTCTGGCTCCTCCCTCGCAACCAATCCTCAAACCAGTGAACGTCGATCCCATGCCAGCCTAGCTTTTCTAACAGGCGGCTATGCTTCACGCTATCGAACGCACGAACGTATCAGCAGCAAGCAGGGTGGACACATGACCACGATTCATATTTTTGGTCAGAAATTGCATAGTATCGAGCATTGCTGTTTCAGTTGAGTGGCCGGGACGAAAACCATATTGATTTGAACAGAGTATGTGGATTGAGCCGAGATAGAGTGAAAGCTGCGTGTTTACTATTTTCTCACACAGTTTAGCAACAACACTCAGCAAAGATATGGGCCTAAAGTTTCCGGGGTTGTCACGATCACCCCTCTTGTGCAACGGAATAACACAGGCCTCTTTCCACTGAGGCGGCACTTCACCAGTACACAGTGAATAGTTAATCACATGCAGTAGATGAGGCCCTATGACTGCAAACGTCGCTCTCAGCATATGAAGTGTTATTCCGTTGTTTCCACTGGCGCGCGTATTTCCCATTCGATCGAGTGCCAACGACAATTCTGGTAACGTCACAGTGTGTACGCGGAAGGAGCTACTGCACACCCGAGGTGGAATGGGCGCTGCATGACCGATGTAGTCGATGCGCCCCTAAACTCCAATAACCAACCAACCAACACCCGAGGTGGTCTGGGCGGCAGCCGCACTCCCAGTGGAGCCGCCGATAACGTGGCAGCAACGTCAGCTCCCGCGGTCACAAAGTGACGATTTAGCTTGTCAGCCCATGCGGCGTCGCTCAGGTGGGGTGGGTCGATCCTGGGGCTTCCTGTCGGGAAGCAGAAATCGGCGGAGGTCGGTCCACGTCATCGTTTTCTGGAGACAGTATGACGTGGCGTAGTAGTCTGCGCAGGCGTTGTATTGCGCTCGTTTTACGGCATTTTTTGCTCTCCTTATAGGCCTGTTGTTTCACCGTGTTATTCTTGTCTTGGTCACGGGCCTCTCGGCAGCGATCCCGCTTCTCCATGTGCTCTCTGAGCTCTTAATTTTCATGAAGCCAGGGAGCCGGGGGGTATTTGATCCGGGTTGATCGGAGAGGCATGTGATGGTCGATGATCGGCTGCCACGCTTCGAGCCAGGCGCGCCACTTCTCAGCTGCAGAGTCTGTGCTGTACACTTGGCTCCAATCGGCCTGGAGAAGGTCTAAGCAGAGAGCGTCGTTGTTTACACGCCTGGTGGACCGGACCTTGATGGTTTGTGGTTTCGGGCGCGTCTGTTTGACGCTGATGTCAGATGTGACGAGGTCGTGATCGCTGAAGTTACAGGCGATCACGCGAGGGTTAGAGACCGACTCTGGTCGAGATGTCAAAATGTGATCTATGAGGGTAGACGACGTGTCGGTGGTGCGGCTCGGCGACGAGATCAGCTGCTGGAAGCCCAGGTCTTCCAGCATTGTCACGTACCTCCGCACCCCCGCAGCTGACGGCTGGAGCAGGTCCAGGTTCATATCACCCATGGCGTGTATTGAAAACTCTGATTTGGATCATCCAAGACAGCAGCACGAGATATGATCAAGTAATTGTATTCGGACGATTTTGCATTCCCTAAACATTTGTTTTTGACTGAAACCCTCTTACTGTGGACTACGAGCTGTTAGTGCGCACTACCTACATATAGGGCGTGCTTGTTACGCTTATGTTTGAATACATGTCATCTCAGCGCGCACTTTGCACCACCAGTTTTAGCACATCGCCAAGCCTTAAAATAATACGTTGTTCCAAACTAGCCGCACCGTGCTTAAAGCGTCCCGACAAAGATGAATCATCACACTCAACCAATGGAGAAAAAAAATCAACACCTCCTTCTCAAGTGCTGATTTGGAGACGTTCCACCAGTATGCTCTTAGTCCTGGCCAAAGCTGGCATCTTACTCGTCTCCATTCGCAAATATCTGTGAGCAGCCCTGGCTTGACTCTATGGCGACGTCACTACGCCGCCGTCTGCGGCTCGCTCGGGTCCGTCTTGAGGCAGCAACCACTGGGCGCCTTCAGGAAGCCGGGCGGACAGTGGCCCGACGTGGAGACCTGCCGTTGATGTCCGTCATCCGCTAGTTGCGGAAATCCTGTTTCAGCTCGAACCGACAACTCCTGCTGGTGTACATCTTCAAGCCGGCACGGCAGCGCACCAGGGCCAAGTCGACGAGCGCGTGCTCCTGCGTGGACTCGCACTCGAGCTGCAGCGTGCGGGCGTTCACCTCCAGCCGGCTGAACTCGCACGGCGAGTCGTCGGCGTCGCGCAGCCGGTGGCAGCGCTGCGTCGGCGGCCAGAAGACGGCGCCGTCGCGCGCGCACATGTTGTGGGTGCAGCTCACGCCACCGCCGCCGGCAGTCAGCGTCAGGTACTGGTCCCAGCGGCACGGGCCCCGCCGGTAGACCGGGTAGCAGCGGTCGTGCTTCGGCCAGTACACGTGGCGCGCGGCGCAGTCGCAGAAGGCGTGGCCGTACTCGTCGAGCAGCACGGCCATGCCGCTCGCGCAGACGGCTTGCCTGGGCCGACACGCACCGTGGTGCAGCACCTGCCCCGCCGGGCAGGGCCGCGGCCGGCAGCCCGCCCGCCGCGTCTCGCCGTCCAGCACGAACCACTCGCCGGCGGGGCAGCTGGCCTGCGCCGTCAGCAGCTGGCAGAGGCCGGTGCCGGGGTCGACCGCACTGTACGGCTTGCCGTCGCACTCGGGCACGGGGCCGCCGCCGTCGGGCGGCGCGGTCGGCGGCGGCTGGCCGGGGAACACGATGCCGCTGGAGCTGGGTCCGGACGCTGGCCGGCTGGCGACGACCGGCGGCGGCGGCTCCTTGGCTGCCGCCAGCTGCGGCTCTGGTCCAGCCGCCGGCTGGGGGTATGGGGCACCCGCCAGCTGCGACTTCGGAGTGGTCGGCCGCGGCTCCACGGCGCCGCCAGTCCCGGACGAGGCCCCCGTCGTCGTCGGAAGGGCGGGCCGGCGGAATACGATCGGGCCGGTGTCCACCCGAGCCGCCCCGACCGCGCTGCCGATCACGATCTCGGTCACGACATGGGCCGCTGCCATCACCAGCAGCGCCGTCGCCAGGCCAGCTCCGACGGGCGCCCTGGTGCGACCGCGACCCCGCCCATGCACACCGACGGCGCGGCGCCGACCACCGGCCAGGGGAGCGTGCGCCGACTCCATCCCTCGGCCGATCTCGTCCGGCTGCCTGCATCCGTCACCGACCGAACTCGCCCTGCTGCCTGCGTCCTGTGCACCGGTGTGCATGCACTGCGTGCACTCTGCTGGGCGCTGGCTGCCGCACGCTGTCCGCCTGCCGACGAGCATCGTGCACCGGCCGCCGGGCGCTGGGCTGCGTCGACGACCACTGGGTCCCGTCTGCGCCGACCGCCGGCCGGGCCCACCACCTGCCACCACCGGCCCGCTGTGGGTCTGCAGATCCGCGCGTCGACGCCGCACCGTTAGCCAAACGGAACGGAGACGTATCATACAAAACCTCCACAGGTCGCAACCTCCACAGGTCACAACCTCCACAACTCAACACATCGCAGCGGTCGTAACCTGCACAGGTCATAACCTCCACAGGGCACAACCTCCACAAGTCCGCAGCGGTCATAACCTCCACAGATCGTAACCTCCACAAGTCCGCAGCGGTCATAACCTCCCCAGGTCGCAACCTCCACAACTCCCAAGCGGTCATAACCTCCACAGGTCATAACCTCCACATTCATAACCTCCACAGGTCGTAATCCCCACAGGTTACAACCTCCACAAGTACGGAGCGGTCATAACCTCCACAGGTCATAACTTCCACAATTCCGAAGCGTTCATAACCTCCACAGATTGAAGAACTACATAATTTTATAGAAGCATCATTTCAGATAGCTATCGCTAGGTAGCGGCACGGTCTAGGTATTACAGCAACGGATATTGAATGAATGTCATGCGATTCAACGTTGAAGTATAGATAACAATATTTCTCACTAGATGCCAGGATGTGTCGTTGAAAACGCTTTTTCTGTGTGCGCGCATTGTTAACGTTTCAGACGTCCGGAACCGGCCGTCGCCCCGTGGGAAGCTGATATGCGGCGCAGTGGCGGATGCAGAGTACGTACACCCTGCTCAGACCTGTTTGTATCAGATTTCATGGCTACCTAAAATGTTAAAAATGAATACATTGTGATTTTCCGAAAGGTTGGGGGGCAAGTACAAACGAAATGTTATAGATAAGGAATCAAATTGTCAGGCACCAAAAGTGTGTAAACACTTGCACTCGTATCGGAGTACAATCCAAGCATATATGGGAGGAAAATGCAACTTGCAATGTCTTCATAGCCATGAAAAGGTTTTTTAAAATGAGTGACTATTATTTCAAGAAATTAACAACGTTTCTTATTTGATACTCAACTACTGATATATGGTGATCAAGTCTGAAGCACAAAACGTCGGTAATGTAGTGAAACAATGTAACTTTTGAATGTACTGTCCCAAACGATTGAGGGCGAGGGGGACATTAGTACCTTGTGGGGTGATAATAAGTGTCATCCCTTTCCTAAAATATGCACCACACGACTGCTAATCGACAAGAACGTAGCTTACAAACGTCTGTGAAACCTAAAGTGATCTGCCCTAAACTTTATTTCAATGACTCCTAGTTCCGCAGTTGATCACGGGTCTTGTTTGCGTTGGTAGACGCACACCAGCAGATGTTACGCCACACGTTCAGCAATGAAACAGACATTGGAGGGCCCTGACCATTAAGCCCTCAGTCGGCGCGATTTTTGGTCAGGTGCATCGATTTGTAAGCCTCGATGCAATTTGTTTTAAACTCTACTCGATATTTTAAGGGTCCCTTGTTTTTTTATATAAGCTGAACCATTCCGGAACCATGTGGAAGCTTTGAGGCCAAAGTGCACTTTTCAAGATCCATCGCGATTTTTTTTATCTCGGGAGGATGGAGTCCAACGATTTTGTGGACTCTGATACGATTTTCTTGGGCCGCGGCGCGATTGGTATGGAGCCCAGCAAGGTTTGTTTGAGCACTATCGCCGTTGTGGTGTCTGGCGATATTTTTTAGAGTTATACCCAGCGGCTTTGTTTTGAGATGAATGGCTCACTCAATCTAACTACAAGATACCGTCCCAGTCTCCGTAGCACCCAGCCCTACACCCAGCCGGTTTTATCTTTTATCACAATATTTTGCAATGTTCTTTCTGCAGCGATTTGGGAGCAAATATGATGCCTATGATTATGTAAGCACTGATGACAGAGGATCCAGATGGCACAGTCCAAGTGACAGCTTGCGAGGTTGCCATGCAAACACATTAAATAGCCGTGAAAAATAGGAGTATGGAGACCGGGTCTAGTTGATACACGGGATGGTTGATACAACAACATTTTCTCCAAAAGTATGAAGCCGGTTGCCATGGCTACTGTTGCACATGTTACTACTGACACCCTCTTCTCACGGAAAATCAAGCCTAAGTACTTTTGAACCGAAACTACAGAATGGTAAAGATGTGACACATTTTGGACCGAAAGTGCCTTTGCTTTGCCCTTAATGTATAATCTATCGTCCCGAGTCTGGAAAAAAGCGGCATTGCCTTAAGACATTCTGCTGCTCTAAGTATACACACCGGAGCTAAAAATCAAGACACAACGGTCCCTCAAAGCACAGCGGGGTTTGATACCGCATGGGGCCTCAAAAGCAGGCTAGGTCCTAAAGAATCGACATGGTCCTTGAAAAGGAACGAAAAGACAGTGCACTAAATGAACACTGCGGGGTCTGCGAAAACCCACCGATGGTTACAAATTATCGTCGGTGCACAAAAATAAGTAACAAAACTTTACTTTTTTTAAAAGCCGGTATCGCAAACACGTGCCGAGCCCCAAGCAAAAAAAATTGCTGGTGCCTTAAAACACATCCGAAGACAAAGAAAATCGGAAAGGTTAAAAAGAACACCTAACTGGAGTCTCAGTTCGGTATCCAAAACGCTGCAGAAAGAACATTGCAAATATTGTGATAAAAGATAAAACCGGCTGGGTGTAGGGCTGGGTGTTACGGAGACTGGGACGGTATCTTGTAGTTAGATTGAGTGAGCCATTCATCTAAAAACAAAGCCGCTGGGTATAGCTCTACAAATTATCGCCAGATACCACAACGGCGATAGTGCTGAAACAAACCCTGCTGGGCCCCATACCAATCGCGCCGCGGCCTAAGAAAATCGTTTCAGAGTCCACAAAATCGTTGGACTCCATCCTCCCGAGAAAAAAAATCGAAATGGATCTTGAAAAATGTACCGTGGCCTCAAAGCTTCCACATGGTTCCGTTTATATATTAAAAAAACAAGGGACCCTCAAAATATCGAGTAGAGTTTAAAACAAATTACATTGGGGCTTACAAATCCATGCACCGGACCAAAAATCGCGCCGACTGAGGGCTTAAGGCCCAGGGCCCTCCAATGTTGGTTTCATTGCTGAACGTGTGGCGTAACATCTGCTGGTGTGCGTCTACAAACGCAAACATGACCCGTGTTCAACTGAGGAACTAGGAGTCATTGAAGTAAAGTTTTGGGCAGATCACTTTATGTTTCATAGATGTTTGTAAGCTACGTTCTTGTCGATTAGCAGTCGTGTGGTGCATATTTTTGGAAAGGGATGATACTATCATCCCGCAAGGTACTAATGTCCCCCTCGCCCTCAATCGTTGGGACAGTACATTCAAAAGTTACATTGTTTCACTACATTACCGAGGTTTTGTGCTTCAGCCTTGATCACCATGTATCAGCAATTGAGTATCAAATCCGAATCGTTGGTAATTTCTTGAAATAATAGTCATTCATTTTAAGAACCTTTCATAGCTATGAAGACATTGCAAGTTGAATTTTCCTCCCATGTATGCTTAGATTGTACTCCGCTACGAATGGAAGTGTTTACACACTTTTGGTGCCTCACAACCTGATTCCTTATCTATGATGACATTTCGTTTGTACTTGCCCCCCTCCTTCGGAATCAGGGATTAACTATTGGTGTGCTGCATGGGTGCAACCATTGAGGGGGCTGGAGAGGGGACATGTCGCCCAATTTCTGAGAAGTGATGATTTATCCCCCTCAATTTTGTCGTGTCCCCCAGCCTCAGCTACCTGAGTATCATCTCTGCAAAATTATACTTATTCCTTTGTGAAGTGAAAATATGTATGTCAGAGAATCACCAACAATACTAAAAGCCGATCTAGGCAATCAACGAGCTTCACAGGCTATCTGTAGTCACAAAATATCTGAATGATAAATCAGCATAGGTTTTTTTCGCTACCAGCCAATTCTTGAAGAACATGAACCTTGACCATCTCCTGTTTTCACTTTGGTGGAAAATTGTGCTCTGTTGGGCAACAAATTTGCATTATCGCAGGGCTTTATACGTCTAATCACCCACTTAGGCTTCCATAACTTTTCGTCAGCGACACCGTGACTGGTTCGCGACTCGAACCGTCCACTTTCGCGCCACCGACGCTGCGCTTTCTCCGTTCCTTCCCCAGACAGCTGATCAATGGCGTCACCAGGGTATGACTAGTCGGCATACTCAGGGCGGACAATGCAAATATTGTACGAGAATCGCAATGTATTCAACATTTTAGGTAGCCATGAAATCTGATACAAACAGGTTTGAGCAGGGTGTTCGTACTCTGCATCCGCCACTGCGCCGCATATCAGCTTCCCACGGGGCGACGGCCGGTTCCCGACGTCTGAAAAGTTAACAATGCGCGGACACAGAAAAACCGTATTTAACGACACATCCTGCCATCTAGTGAGGAATATTGTTATCTATACTTCAACGTTCAATCGCATGACATTCATTCAATATCCGTTGCTATAATACCTAGACCGTGCTGCTACCTAGCGCTATCTGAAATGCTAGCTATCTGAAATGATGCTTCTATAAATGTATGTAGTTCTTGAATCTGTGGAGGTTATGACCGCTTCCGAGTTGTGGAGGTTATGACCTGTGGAGGTTATGACCGCTCTGTACTTGTGGAGGTTGCAACCTGTGGAGATTACGACCTGTGTAGGTTATGACCTGTGGAGGTTACGACCGCTGCGATGTGTTGAATTGTGGAGGTTGTGCCTGTGGAGGTTACGACTTGTGGAGGTTATGATACATCTCCGGTGTGACGTACCAGTCCGGTCTGGAATACACCATCGCCGAATAACCTGTTTTGGCATTAATGATGTGGCTGTCGGGTCGCGTCACGCCCCGTCGACATTTGTCATATGACGTCACCGTGCCGTTGAATGCTTGTTGCTCCCTTGACATCTTGAAGTCTCTTCAGTCAGGCTGCTTGCGGAAAATGTATTGTTTTTCTCCGTATTTCTGCCATCATTTGTGCACGGATGTCTCCAGAGGCATGCAGTCGGATGCTGATAGATGTTGACAATGACGTCACGAGCTTCAGTTTCCATGCGAGGTCCAACTAAAAGAACGCTGGAACGATCTTCAGGCTAGAGGGGAAAGATCGTGACTGACTTATTTTCCTCCTCCCCGACTCCCGCTTAGCATACAAACGGGAATTTCGGTAACCTTTGTTCTGGAGCCACGAAATTCCTTGTCCTAATTTTATGGTCAACTTTTTTCCCGTTCAGCTGCTCAAAAGCTCACACTCTGCTCTTCACATGTTCTTATACTCCTGTCTAACCCAGACACAAGCATCCGACCCATCTTCCCCTCACATTGTAGAGACAAAATACCGTTTCTCCGTGGTTATAAAATGGAAAGGTCAACGACAGAAGGTAATCATGGGGAAGGTATCAAGTCTCATGTGTATTCTACACAAAAGTATTACACAGAACATATGAAGTCATATCTGACTTCATATGTTCTGAAGCTCCTCGTGAAGTCGTATCTGACTTCGGCTTCGCGTCGCCTAGATCTGGAGACATGCCATTGGATGACCAGCTAGTGACCTGAGATAAACTGACCTCGTGTCATCTGACCTTGTTTGACCTGATTTGACCTGTCTATTAAGTCATGTAGCAAGTGGTGAGCACATATGTGAAAGCGGAAGCGACCGTTTTATCGCTCTATATATTATTCCAGAATGACATAGTGAAGTCACGAGGTCTACAGCTTACAAAAACATTGCAGTATCATGTTGGTTCGTCTCAGGAAAAACATTTTATGATTCAAAGGTGATGTGATCCGATCTAACCTTATGTTTTTCGAATTTGAAATGTGTGTACATTTTGCTTCAATGGCCCTGTTAAAAGGAATCGATGCATACATATTCATATTTCTTATGGTAAAGATGATGTCACTGGGCTGTTATCTTGTGATCTATAAAGGCTCCAGCATGGCCGACAATGAAGACGTAAGGCGTGATTCTAGCTTCAGACTATATTGGCTTACCAATCACATTTCCCCAGTGTCTCTCACATGGATAGTGCGGAAGCTGGATTTCAAACCTGATTCTGAACCGCTTTGGCATATTCTGTCTTGACTTCTTTTACTCTGGTGAATCGAAACACATTCAGATATATTTTAGTTCCTTATAAACAACACGAAAAGAATACAAGCAATTTTTTCATCAAGTTCATGGATTTAAGTCGAGGTCCGTATATCGACATAACATGACTTTTGGTGACCTCGTCGTAGACCAAGTGAAAACGGGGAAGGACTAAAAAACAGACACCATCTCACCGACACGGTTTGACCGACACCATCTCGCCGACATGGACCATCTCAGCAACCGCTGGCTCGATCTTCATGAAACCTACACCAAACGATCGCCAGTGTGCCAGAGGCCTGCCGTTTGGACTTTCGTGACCTTGGGTCAGGTCAAAGGTCACCAAATTGAAGAAAAACATAATTTTGGAATTATTGACATGGCTGATCTCGGCAACCGCTGCTTCGATCTTAATGAAACCTTCACCAAACGAACGGCCGTGTGCCGGAGGCGTGCGGTTTGGACTTTCGTGACCTTGGGTCAGGTCAAAGGTCACGAAATCGCAGAAAAACACAATTTTAGGCTCACCGACATGACCGATCTCGGTAACCGCTGGGTCGATTCCAATGAAACATTCACCAAACGAACGGCCGTGTGCCGGAGGCGTGCGGTTTGGACTTTCGTGACCTTGGGTCAGGTCAAAGGTCACGAAATCGCAGAAAAACACAATTTTAGGCTCACCGACATGACCGATCTCGGTAACCGCTGGGTCGATTCCAATGAAACATTCACCAAACGAACGGCCGTATGCCGGAGGCGTGCGTTTGGACTTTCGTGACCTTGGGTCAGGTCAAAGGTCACGAAATCGCAGAAAAAACACAATTTTAGGCTCACCGACATGACCGATCTCGGTAACCGCTGGGTCGATTCCAATGAAACCTTCACCAAACGAACGGCCGTATGCCGGAGGCGTGCCGTTTGGACTTTCGTGACCCTGTGTCAGGTCAAAGGTCACGAGATCGCAGAAAAACCATAGTTTTAGGCTCACCGACATGACCGATCTCGGTAACCGCTGGGTCGATTCCAATGAAACATTCACCAAACGAACGGCCGTGTGCCGGAGGCGTGCGGTTTGGACTTTCGTGACCTTGGGTCAGGTCAAAGGTCACGAAATCGCAGAAAAACACAATTTTAGGCTCACCGACATGACCGATCTCGGTAACTGCTGGGTCGATTCCAATGAAACCTTCACCAAACGAACGGCCGTATGCCGGAGGCGTGCCGTTTGGACTTTCGTGACCCTGTGTCAGGTCAAAGGTCACGAGATCGCAGAAAAACCATAGTTTTAGGCTCACCGACATGACCGATCTCGGTAACCGCTGGGTCGATTCCAATGAAACATTCACCAAACGAACGGCCGTGTGCCGGAGGCGTGCGGTTTGGACTTTCGTGACCTTGGGTCAGGTCAAAGGTCACGAAATCGCAGAAAAACACAATTTTAGGCTCACCGACATGACCGATCTCGGTAACTGCTGGGTCGATTCCAATGAAACCTTCACCAAACGAACGGCCGTATGCCGGAGGCGTGCCGTTTGGACTTTCGTGACCCTGGGTCAGGTCAAAGGTCACGAAATCGCAGAAAAACCATAGTTTTAGGCTCACCGACATGGCCGATCTCGGTAACCGCTGGGTCGATTCCAATGAAACCTTCACCAAACGAACGGCCGTATGCCGGAGGCGTGCCGTTTGGACTTTCGTGACCCTGGGTCAGGTCAAAGGTCACGAGATCGCAGAAAAACAAGTTTTAGGCTCACCGACATGGCCGATCTCGGTAACCGCTGGGTCGATTCCAATGAAACCTTCACCAAACGAACGGCCGTATGCCGGAGGCGTGCCGTTTGGACTTTCGTGACCCGGTCAGGTCAAAGGTCACGAGATCGCAGAAAAACCATAGTTTTAGGCTCACCGACATGGCCGATCTCGGTAACCGCTGGGTCGATTCCAATGAAACCTTCACCAAACGAACGGCCGTATGCCGGAGGCGTGCCGTTTGGACTTTCGTGACCCTGGGTCAGGTCAAAGGTCACGAAATCGCAGAAAAACCATAGTTTTAGGCTCACCGACATGGCCGATCTCGGTAACCGCTGGGTCGATTCCAATGAAACCTTCACCAAACGAACGGCCGTATGCCGGCGGCGTGCCGTTTGGACGTTCGTGACCCTGGGTCAGGTCAAAGGTCACGAAATCGCGGAAAAACCATAGTTTTAGGCTCACCGACATGGCCGATCTCGGTAACCGCTGGGTCGATTCCAATGAAACCTTCACCAAGCGAATGGCCGTATGCCGGAAGCGTGCGGTTTGGACTTTCGTGACCTTGGGTCAGGTCAAAGGTCACGAAATCGCAGAAAAACACAATTTTAGGCTCACCGACATGACCGATCTCGGTAACCGCTGGGTCGATTCCAATGAAACCTTCACCAAACGAACGGCCGTGTGCCGGAGGCGTGCGGTTTGGACTTTCGTGACCTTGGGTCAGGTCAAAGGTCACGGAATCGCAGAAAAACCATAGTTTTAGACTCACCGACATGGCCGATCTCGGTAACCGCTAGGTCGATTTCAATGAAACCTTCACCAAACGAACGGCCGTGTGCCGCAGGCGTGCGGTTTAGACTTTCGTGACCTTGGGTCAGGTCAAGTCACGAAATCGCAGAAAAAAAAAAAACAGTTTTAGGCTCACAGACATGACCGATCTCGGTAACCGCTAGCTCGACTTTAATGAAACCCTCTCCAAACGAATTAAAAAAACATGTTTCGCTTGCAGATCGCCGGACATCTCATGTCAGCGATAGTTTAGTATTCGCCTCGCTTGTACTATTGGCGTCATAAATAGCTCGGCGGCAGTCAGGCTGGGCATCCTGGCACCTGTACATCCTGCATGTGTATAGGGGTGGTGGGAAGCAGCATACGTAAGCAGGGCATTCAGATGCTGGGACGTTCGGCCTGGTTGCCAATCCATTTATGAGATCAATGGCGAGTATGTGTGGTTGGAAACAATATATCTATACAGGATGTAGGTGTCAATACGCCCAACCTGACTACCAAGCTATTTGTGACGCCAATAATACAACTGACCTTTAAGTCCAACAACCCTTACTGGCCTTGTATTGGCCTGGGTGATAACTAACTAAACAGGAACAGCTTGTTATAAAAACAGTTTTACCGGCAACTGAAGCGTACGACGGCGCGTAGTTTTGCAATGAGGTATACGACGGCGCGTGGTTTTGCGAGATTCGTATCTGAAAGTTTTTAGACGCATCCGTCACGCACAACCGCTCAATTTTGGCTCACTCAGTTACACATCGCGGTAACATGATCAATTACGCGGTAACGTGACCGGTAACGTAGAAAGGTTTCGAGCCGCGCACAACACGCATTGCTGATGATTATTGGGGTTTTAGGGTGCGTCAACCCATGTGGAGTATACTGCACCCATATCAGACTAGCTTAGAAACGCGTCAGATTGTCACGTTCGGGTAAAACATGTCTGGGGGAGTAAGATGTCACCTAGGCAGGTACATATATGACTTGAACTAGTATCTCCGCGAGGAAGGCCAAAACTGCTCTGTTGTATACAAATCGGGAATCGTTTCCAAGTAAGTCCACTAATCAGGGATGCGGAGCCGGAGCCGCCGGAGCCGGAGCCGTCAAAAGCAGGGCGGCTCCGACTCCGAGACGGGTGAAATTAAACAACCAAAATTAGCAAACGTGAAATGAATGCAACACATCATACCTAGTATGGTATGGTATGAAAACGGACTTTTAAAAGCAAAAATGTTGAAATACGAGTAACATGTATAAATATCAGCAAACAATGGTAGAATAACCAAAAAACATATTCTAGCCTCAGTAGTCAATGCAATAGTTCCATGTTTAGTTTAGTTAAGTTCATTGTTTCAATCATCTACGGGTTCTTGTACCTTATTTAAGATGAGGTCAAACATTACAATTTACAACGGTATTCCTTGGACCATTCGAGGGATCGGGAGTGTTGTTGATTCGAGTCTCTCCTCTTCTGATTGCTCCAATACGGCACGAAGCAAGCGTCAGTTTACGAGGCCATAACACCGAGAAGTGATTTGGGCGGGTGCTGGTGTTTATTTAAAGAGAGATACAGGGTTTATATTGGAAAGTTACTTATAATTGTCTGAAGTTAGCGCCTCTGAGTGGTCGGGGCTAGTTTAAAAAAAAAATATCCTAGCTCTTACTTAATGGATCTATCACGTTTGGGATGTACGGAGCCGGAGCCGGTACATTTTTCCCGGAGCCGGAACCGGAGCCGCCGGGAGCCGGAGCCGGAGTCGTCCAAAATTTCCCAAGCTCCGGATCCTTGCCACTAATCTAAGAGTATGCGCTTCATATCCGAAGTGCCGCCTGCGTTCTTCTGCATATGCTGGGCACGTCACCAGCACGTGATGCACAGCCAGCGCGGCATTACACTTCACGCATTTCAGCCTGTCGTCCCCGCACAGTAAGTATATATGTGTTGCTAGCGTGTGTCCAATTCTGAGTCGACAAATGGCAACTTCGTCCCTCCTAGCTCGGCCGAATGACGATGGCCATAGCGTTAAGTGTGGTTTGATTCACTTTAATTTGCCTTGCTCCATTCGGTGCCAGCTTTCCTGTCACTGCCTGTAAGGAAATGATATAGTTTGGTAGTGGTCACTTGCTGGAAGTGGAAGCGCACGACATTGCGCATATCCCGCACGCCCTGCAGCCTGATCTGCCAGCTCATTTCCGCGGATTCATACATGTGTTTGAATCCAACAAAGTGTGACTTGCTTTCCCATACGATGGAGCGAAGTGAGTTGTAATAAAATGTCTTGTACAATGACGTCTTGGGGATAGAAACTACGCAATGCCAAGAGACTGCTGAGAGAGTCAGTCAGGATAACATGTGAAACCTCGTCATCAACCTCGATGTATGCCAGTGATTTGCTGATGGCAATCAACTCGGCAGTGAAGACCGTGGCATGTGGTGGCAGGGAAAATGATCTTTTGACGGATCCTGTCACAAAGGTACCACCCACTCCGGTGTTTACCTTCGAGCCGGCCGTGTAGGTGGAGGCAATTTTGGTACATCGTGGATATATGTTCTAACGAGTTTAAGTGCAACTCCTCTTTTGTGACATTTCGCTTTCTCCTGTCAGCAAGGGGAACATCGATAGACGGGGAGATCAGCTCCCACGGAGGAACAGACAGTTCTTCATATTGCCGAATTCCTTGTAGTCGTATTTCCATTTGTCCCAGGAGCGTCTTCATTCGCACATAGTATGACGTTCCTCTCCTAATGTGATTTCGAAGAATCGCGTGCGCGTCATGAGAAAAAACTGCCGGATAAGATGGGTGTGTCGGGAACTGTCGCATTTTGCAGGCGTATCGAAGGTCTAGCATGTCTCGTCGCATAGACAGTGGAGGCTGATGAGCATCTACTAGCACGCGAAATGCCCCCGTAATTATGTGTACCGCGGCATGATGTACTGGGTCAAGCGTACGCTTTGTAGTAGCTCACGCGCCATTGTATATAAAACAAGCGTACAGGGTGCGCGGAAAGTCCTGGCGCTTTTCAACATTTTCGCAAACAAATGCAACTGGCTCATATATATTCAACAACAGGTCGTAACAGTGACTGGGAACAACAAGCCACATCCTTTCACCAACCGCTCACTCGATGTAACCGCCCTCGGCGGCGATGACGGCCTCGACGCGAGAGCGGAAGCCCTTGCAGGTTCTGATGATGTAGGCCGCCTCCAGCGCCTCCCACGCCGCCACGATGCGAGCCTTGAGCGACTCCAGGTTGGGATGAGAAGTGGCCTAGACCTCATCCTCCAGAACGCTCCACACGCTGTAATCGAGCGGGTTGAGGTCGGGCGACTGAGGCGGCCACATCTCCTTCCGCCAGAAGTGATCTGGCCCGCCGAGCTCCTCTGTCAGCTTGGCTTGGATGGCGGTGGCGTTGTGGGCGGGCGCTCCGTCCTGTTGGAAGACAAAATTGCCCTCCGGGTAGGTCGCCTTGACCCAGGGGATGACGTGCGTGTCCAGGAGCCCCTCGTAGACCTGCCTGTTGACTTTCTCGTTGGCGTCGATGAAGATGATGGGGCATTTCTGCCCGTCGGACCCGACGACACCCAGGACCATCACCTTCTGCGGGTGCTTGTTCACGGAGTTGAACCGAATCCGGGGGTCCACTTCGTCAACAGGTTGGTCGGACAGGTAGCGGGAGTTCCTCCGGTTCAGCTGGGCGTCGACGTGGAAGAGCTTCTCATCGGAGAAGATCCGAACGAAGCCGGTGGTCACCGGGCTCTTCAAGAAGTTGAGCAGCAGCTTGCTCTTCTCCAGACGGCGGAGACGCGTGGCCTCGGTTAAACGCGGCCTGTTATGGAGCACTCTGGACTCCATGTTCAAGTCTTGGTGGATCAATTCCCGCATTGATGTCTCGGGAAAGCTGAACTTCTTCGCCAGTTTTCTGATTGACTGCCGCGGATTTTCTTCGATTGCTTCTGACACGGCGGCCACGTTCTCGGGAGTTCTGAGCGACCGCGGCCGACCTGACCTGGGGGCATCTTCTAAGGACTCCACAGATCGGATCTTCGCCTTTATCCGCTTGAACCGATCGCCGAGAAACGCTGCATCGTTCCGCAACTTGCGCCTCGGTTAAGCCGAACCCGGCCGCCGCGCGCAGGCAGCCAGCGACAAGGTGCCGCTTCGTCTGTTTATCCATGACTGAACGCGATTCGAAGGTCATATTTGCACGCCCCCCGGCTGACCGGGTCGGCGAGGGTCACGCCTGCGGCCATTGACAGACTGGCCACCAATCACAGCGCGCGCTGGCAAGCATACCAGAAAAGCGCCAGGACTTTCCGCGCACCCTGTAGTCAAGCTTCGAGCGGATCAGACTACAATACAACAGGTGTAGTGTCTTTCTATCAGCACCGTATGACGTACGAGCCACATACTTCAGTATTGCAATTGCTTTAAAACATTTGTCTCTGAGTGTTTTTATATGATCTCGGTATGTTAGATGGTGGTCAAGCTGCACACCAAGGAAACGAGACACTGTTGTAGGTACATTTTGCCCATACAAACTCAACGCCATGTCAGGGCAGCTACGCCTACGTCGACAGAAATGAATCTTGAATCCATCACAACACGCATTGTGAAGTGTCTTCTCCGGGCGGGGTGACTCTCGCGCCATCACCAGGTGACTTCTTCGTCCTCTTATGCAGGACATCCAAGAGTTGGTTGACCATTCCACCTGTCAGATACGTGTCCAGCCATGATACTCAGGCACCTGTTTGCTATCATGAACTGTCTGTGGCGCGTGATGAAGTGAGCTGGACCGACTCATCCAGCTTGATGATCCTGTCAGACACGCGCTGACCTGCCGATCGGATGTCAGCTCGTCTTCACCAAGCGAAAGGGGCGGGGGTCGATGGCTGTCCTGGGTTCTGGGGAACAGAGATCGTTAAGTGGATGAGGACGTGATGGCCGTGATGTTGTAGAGATCTTCAAGATAAAAATGCACATTGAGAACTTCAAGATCAAATTCTGTGTTGGGTATCCCTTAAAAGACTGTGCCTATCAAGATGGTGGTGGTTATTGATTTTGGCAAAACATTGACCACTGAGTCATGTAGTGTCACCAATCTCTCACCTTGATTGGTCATGGGTGAAGAGTAGCAACAGGTGAGACTCAAACCCACAATCTTTCCATTGTGATGATGATGATAATGATGATGATAGCACAATGTCTATAGCATGCCTTGTAATACAGTCCCAATGTTGTCTATATTTTTGGCAATGTAGGTGTCCTCAGGGACTTCAACTAGCACTTATGTTTGCCTATGGAATGGACCAGGCAAGACCTTTCATCTCATTCGAGGACTAGACATTGAAGCACTAGGCATTTGAGCACTAGGCATCTCCATTTTGCAGTTTGTTACAACCTGCCTTTTTAGCATATAGCTTATAATCTGGTGTCTGGACTCGCCATGCTCCCTGGTTCCAAGGTGCTTCTCTACCAGATGCTAACTTTTCCCATCTTAACTCACTCAACCTTGATGATTGGAATTTTAGTTCACACCAAATTGCAGCACATCCAAATCCAAATAGCACCACATTGTGGCAGATCCAAACTGTGGAGTAATAGTCTTCCCTTAGGCTGAATGACAGATCAATGACCACAAAAAGATGTGGTCTGCATCTGTTACTTAGATTATTGTTCATAGTTGTGACAATTCCATATTTCTGTTGCAAAGAATGATCCTGGTATTCTGTCAATGCAAGCAGATTATATTCATTTGACATGAGGATGTTGTTCACCATTAAATATATGGTTCAAGTGGATAACCTTACTCAAAGATTTACCACTCACACTTTCTTTATATCAACAGTGCATCTGAGTCGCCATCAGCAGACCACCAGTCAGCTATTGGTGACATTACTCAAATGTACACACACATCCAGCCAGGTGCAATGAATAACCCCCACAGAATCACCAGGGATATCTCCAAGGGGGTGAAAACATAACCTAGCCTAACCTAAACCTTCTGGGAGCTTGTCTTGGTATGTTTGATGTCACCATCAGCTGACTGGCTGAGTAAGCTGATGATGGCTTGCATACATTGTATATTTATTGGCTGGTTCTCACCAAACTTTATGCACAATCACAGCTAATGGCTCCACCCACTGTTTTGGTGGAGGGCTGAGGGATTGGGAAATGTCCTGAGTGGTGCTAGTGTTGAACCCAGGACCTTTAGTACCCAGAGCTCAACACCTTAACCATTAGGCCATTGTTGAATACATTGTCGAGATAAAGGAAATGTGGATACATTGTTGAGATAAAGGAAATGTGATGGCTCTATGAATACTGAGCAAGTGTGCCATGACAACCTCCAGTGAAAAATCACAATTGGACCCCGCTCTTCTGATGGTGAAGCTTTTGCTCCACTGGAGGAAGATGGCAGCATAAAAATACCCACTGGGTTTGACAGGAATGACCTGTGGATGTTTGTGAAGCCACAGAAACAAACCCTGTAACTATTTTTTGTACAAAATGAAAGCTCAACACAAAATTAGCTTTTCACACTGCACAAAAGTTCATCCAATCGCTAATTAAACTACAATATTCTGTTGAGCAAGACCATATTACATGATACGAGTTGTGTGCACAAAGCTTAAACCAACTTGATGCACAGACTAAAGGTAAGACATTACAATTTACCATTAAACTGACACATATACCAAACTAAAATCACAGCTAAAATTACTTAACTTAACACAACTACCTACAATAGTAATTGCAATGCTCATCACATGCGCACTCAGAAAATGTAGTGAATAAGTTTTGAAGAATTATAAGTAAACATTGTACTTTATTCGGAATTGGTTAACTCCTACCGCTAAATAACATTCCATTCAGATATACATCCATTAAAGATCCGGAAAAGGACGAAAATCAGCCTCATACTAACACAAGCAGCAACTCCGCAAACCACGTGGGCCAAGAGAACTATCCAAGGTTGTTGAAATGGAACGTTCATTGAAGTCACTTGCTAACAAAAAGTGTTGATTGTATCATTACTGACGTCATATAAATAAATATTCGTTAGTTCCTCGTGAGTGCTGTAAATAAGATAGGAAGTGAATAACATTGAAATCATTATAGAAGCCAAAAATTATGTTTCAAATCTGACACACGGCCGATCGTTTGGTGAAGGTTTCATTGGAATCGACCCAGCGGTTACCGAGATCGGCCATGTCGGTGAGCCTAAAACTATGGTTTTTCTGAGATTTCGTGACCTTTAACCTGACCCAGGGTCACGAAAGTCCAAACGGCACTCCTCCGGCATACGGCCGTTCGTTTGGTGAAGGTTTCATTGGAATCGACCCAGCGGTTACCGAGATCGGCCATGTCGGTGAGCCTAAAACCATGGTTTTTCTGCGATTTCGTGACCTTTGACCTGACCCAGGGTCACGAAAGTCCAAACGGCACGCCTCGGCATACGGCCGTTCGTTTGGTGAAGGTTTCATTGAATCGACCCAGCGGTTACCGAATCGGCCATGTCGGTGAGCCTAAAACATGGTTTTTCTGCGATCTCGTGACCTTTGACCTGACACAGGGTCACGAAAGTCCAAACGGCACGCCTCCGGCATACGGCCGTCCGTTTGGTGAAGGTTTCATTGGAATCGACCCAGCGGTTACCGAGATCGGCCATGTCGGTGAGCCTAAAACTATGGTTTTTCTGCGATTTCGTGACCTTTGACCTGACCCAGGGTCACGAAAGTCCAAACGGCACGCCTCCGGCATACGGCCGTTCGTTTGGTGAAGGTTTCATTGGAATCGACCCAGCGGTTACCGAGATCGGCCATGTCGGTGAGCCTAAAACCATGGTTTTTCTGCGATTTCGTGGCCTTTGACCTGACCCAGGGTCACGAAAGTCCAAACGGCACGCCTCTGGCATACGGCCGTTCGTTTGGTGAAGGTTTCATTGGAATCGACCTAGCGGTTACCGATATCGTCCATGTCGGTGAGCCTAAAACTATGGTTTTTCTGCGATCTCGTGACCTTTGACCTGACACAGGGTCACGAAAGTCCAAACGGCACGCCTCCGGCATACGGCCGTCCGTTTGGTGAAGGTTTCATTGGAATCGACCCAGCGGTTACCGAGATCGGCCATGTCGGTGAGCCTAAAACTATGGTTTTTCTGCGATTTCGTGAGCTTTGACCTGACCCAGGGTCACGAAAGTCCAAACGGCACGCCTCCGGCATACGGCCGTTCGTTTGGTGAAGGTTTCATTGGAATCGACCCAGCGGTTACCGAGATCGGCCATGTCGGTGAGCCTAAAACTATGGTTTTTCTGCGATTTCGTGACCTTTGACCTGACCCAGGGTCACGAAAGTCCAAACGGCACGCCTCCGGCATACGGCCGTTCGTTTGGTGAAGGTTTCATTGGAATCGACCCAGCGGTTACCGAGATCGGCCATGTCGGTGAGCCTAAAACTATGGTTTTTCTGCGATCTCGTGACCTTTGACCTGACACAGGGTCACGAAAGTCCAAACGGCACGCCTCCGGCATACGGCCGTTCGTTTGGTGAAGGTTTCATTGGAATCGACCCAGCGGTTACCGAGATCGGTCATGTCGGTTAGCCTAAAATTGTGTTTTTCTGCGATTTCGTGACCTTTGACCTGACCCAAGGTCACGAAAGTCCAAACCGCACGCCTCCGGCACACGGCCGTTCGTTTGGTGAAGGTTTCATTAAGATCGAACCAGCGGTTGCCGAGATCAGCCATGTCAATAATTCCAAAATTATGTTTTTCTTCAATTTGGTGACCTTTGACCTGACCCAAGGTCACGAAAGTCCAAACGGCACGCCTCTGGCACACTGGCGATCGTTTGGTGTAGGTTTCATGAAGATCGAGCCAGCGGTTGCTGAGATGGTCCATGTCGGCGAGATGGTGTCGGTCAAACCGTGTCGGTGAGATGGTGTCTGTTTTTTAGTCCCTCCCCCATTCACTTGCTATTGCATAACACTCAACAATTACAATCTCGTCCCATCATACCCATTGTGCTACCATAGACAATCTCATCAGTATCACATGCCAAAGGAAGTTGCTGAATCCACTGCTATGTACACCCTATGTAAAGTTATACTGTGTTTATACTTAATAAGAGACTCACTTGCTATTGCATAATACACTCAACAATTACAAACTCCTCCCATCATACCCACTGTGCTACCATAGACAATCTAATCAGTATCACATCCTGAAAGAAGGTGCTGAATCCACTGCTAGGTATACCCTATGTAAAGTTATAAAGCATTTAGACTTGATAAGAACATCTTAAGTTCAGGATAGACATGGAGTTGTTTGACAACACTGCTTGTGTTTTGTGCATAGCTGGTGGTATTTGGTGTATAATTTTATTGGCGAGATATCCATTAGATCTTACTGGTATGAACTAATGGGCACAAAATGACCAAAACAGTCGATGCACAATAAAGGACAAATCCACAACCACTGGCATGAATTTGAACTAGGCATTTTATGCTATCATTGCCTGTAAGGTTCAGCTATAAAATTTTATTCTGGATTTTGGAATGTGTGGAAGGAAGGAGCCATGTCTCTGAACAGTTCTAAATTCCTGAATGCTTGTCTTTTCCATGTGAAAGATTTTCAGTGATATTTCCAATGAAGAACCATATTTTGTTTGTATTAGTAAAGCATGGGTTGGCCAATGGTTTTGAATCCAGCTCTAGTAGTTTGTGAGTTGTAAAGCACCAATAACTTAATCAATATAAATTCTAAAGTTCTACATGTGTACATGATTGTTGATGCCACCACAATATACAGCAAATAAAAACATATGATTTTGAAAATATTAATTTAATAATGCTTTCTACCTTTTGCAGGTTACTTGAAAGCATACATTTTACTTTCCAAATGTGTTGAAAGGTATGACAAATGTCTAAAAGGTTAAGACATCACATATATTGGTCTGAGGGGAGTTGGTCTGAGCGCGGCGCCGCGAGCAGACGCGTCTCGGCCGCTCGCCCAACCTTTTCCCTCTCCCTCTTTGTTGCCTCTGTATGCAAGGTGTGTGAAACTGCAAGGTGTGAGTGAAGTGAACAGAACAAGTAAACAGTGCACGAGCAAAAAAAAGGAAGAAAAAGTGAACTATTGAACAAAACCAGCGTACTTATACGCTACACGTGTGCGAAGTGACTGAACTCAGTGGGCTTTTCTGCTGGTTATTCCTCTACTATTTTACAGAGCAGTGACTGGACGCCGGAAAAACTGAGTGAGTACAGAAGCGACAGCGCCTTTCTCCATAGTGACTTCCCTTCCATCAAGCATCAGCTACTGCCCGTCTTCTTTCCTGCACTGCGGCTGAGAAGGAAATTATCTCACTGTCGACTTGGTGCCGCTCGGAATTCCTGTGTCTTCAACAACAGTGATCGTCTACCTCCTATCGTCTAGCTTCAGGTCTACCAGGTTTCCATCTTCAGCTCTACCATACATACGGATCTGCTAACCATCGCCTTGGCCAAATACCATCACGTCCCCCCATAATCAACGTGCACGCAGCCGAACAGAGCTGTGACGTCGAGCGCCCGCATCACTGTGACGTGATCAAAGCCTCGACCTTGGACGCCCCCGCCAGTCGACACCCCTCCCAAGCGAGACACCAGACGAGGGGAGCGTCTCCGTCGCCGTGACAACGCCCACCAAGAACACACGCCGGGGCAGGCGCGGCGCCAGGGGTGGCAGATCGCTTTCCTATCACTTCTACAAACTACTCGTTTATAGCTAGTGTTGCAAGCACGGTGTTTGTAGTGCAGAGAGTGATATGGGTATTGTATTATGTTGGTGTACGAATGTTGTTGCGCATCTGCTCCCACTACTGACCACAAATCTATCCTTTCTTTGTAAATATCTGTGACCCAGACTGTCCGTAATAGCCACTGCACGTGGAGGGCATGTATTGTTAAATAAATAAATATATCATAGTCTTATACTAGCTTGTTTGGATGACTTCAAAAGGTCAGGATATTTGTAGTGGTGCACTCTGCTTAGCTTACCTGATCGTGATCACCTACCTCATACATCCTTTAAAACAAACTGACATCTATTAGATGATAATAAATGAAAAATAGTTTTAATCTGAAAGGATATGTTGTCCATCTGTGCTCACATGCAGTGATAAATTATTTGTGAAATAGGGTGGAAAATACCACTTTCTGAACACTCAATCTACATCCTTCTCCAAGAAGTATCAACATCCCGTTCCTTGATGCATGCTTATGAAGCCTTCATGTCTTCTTTCTAACAGTATCTTGTTTATATGTGTCATGTTCATGCTCTTCATAACAAATGGTGATGCACAAACATTTTGAAACTCAATTTCAGGTAAATGGATTACCTATAATGTGGTATGGCATTACAATACCAGTTTACAGCATAGGTTATATTCTCCTTATCCTGAATATAGCTCTTCCAAAATTATGAACCTCAAAACAAGTGATAAAGGCACAGTCATGAGTACACCTTGGCTCAGATTTCAGCCTGAAAGACATGAAAAGCATTTTAAATGACACTAATTTCATGGCAAACTTTTACATCCTATTGTGCTTGGTTCGACATCTCACACCTAATAAAAGACCGTCATTTTAACACTGCTCACAAGTCACCCTTCAGTAGCAAGATACCTGGAAGGTAGCAGATTGATTCAAAATACTCAACATGGATTTAGAAAAGGACGATCGTGTCTCACAAACCTCTTGGACTTTTTGAACTTCGCCACAGAACAATTTGATCAGGGAAATCAGGTTGATGTAGCATATCTTGACTTTAGTAAGGCCTTTGACAAGGTACCCCATAAACGGTTAATGATACAGCTTCAGTCCCATGGTATTGCAGGTAGCATCTTAAAATAGATAGAGTTGTGGCTTTCAGATAGACAGCAAAGAGTGATGCTAAATGGTGCAAAGTCATCATGGCAAAATGTTCTTAGTGGAGTCCCCCAGGGGTCAGTACTAGGGCCGTTACTGTTAATTATATTTGTAAATAACATTGAAAGTGGCCTAAGCAGTAAAGTTTTGAAATTTGCGGATGATTTGAAGGTCTTTAGGGCAATAACAGGTCAGGATGAGCATATCTCGCTGCAAAAAGACTTAGACGAACTTGTGAAGTGGTCCGAAGAATGGCAAATTAAATTTAACTTTGATAAGTGCAAAATCATGCATGTAGGTAAGCAGCATATGAAGGCTCCATACTTGATGGGTGGCCAAGTGCTATGAGTGACTCAACAGGAGAAGGATTTAGGTGTTATTCTAAACACAAAACTGGGGGCATCAGAACAGACCAAGGAAGCCAGGAAGAAGGCACTGAGAATGGTCGCGGCAATAAATAGGAATGTATCATACAGAAGTGAGGAGGTGATCAGGAAGCTTTACTGTGCATACGTCAGGCCACATTTGGAATACGGCATCCAAGCTTGGTCTCCTAGCTATGAAAAAGATTGTTGGCTTTTGGAGAGAGTACAAAAGAGGGCTACAAAAATGGTTAATGGCATAAGCAACCTGACATATGAGGAAAGATTGAAGAAATTGAATATGTTTTCACTTAGATATAGAAGGCTGAGAGGAGATCTCATCGAGGTCTTTAAATTTGTCAATGGTCTGGAGAGGGGATACCTTGGGGAAATGTTTTAATTTAACAGAAATGATGCAATTAGAGGTCATAAATTCAAAATTAAAGTTAACCACAGCAGAACAAGGTTAAGGCAAACTTTCTTCACCAACAGGGTAGTGGAACACTGGAACCAGCTGCCAGAAAACATCGTCAGTAGCAGCACATTGAACATCTTTAAAAACAGCATATACGATCATTATAAGAATAGAGGGCTTGCTTTTCAGTATTACAGGGAGGGCTGATTGACAGATTTGGTGGGCAACTGGTTCAGTGTACAGAGTGCAACCAAGAAGGGCCCTTGTGGCTCATAGTTGCACTAATCTTTTATGTCTTTATGAATGACTGATATGCTTTACAACGAACGGGGAAACTAATCGTGAGAAAAGCGCCATAATTGTGATAAAATGAAAGCACCATATTTAGTAGATTTATTGGTATAGTCCAAAACTAGAATATAATTCAGCAATATTCTGGAATAAATAAGCGCTTCTGGAATATGACGTCACTTGGCGTAGGTTTTGTCTAGGTTAAACTAACTATACTAGAACAGCCAACTTTGGAGTACCTGTTGTCTCTAGTTATATTGGTTAGAAGCGGTTGGCGTCAGTGCCGACTTCTGAGTGCGTTGCGAAGGTGAGGAAGGCGGAATTCTCCCAGTAAGTCCCGATCCAGTTGGGGGCACATGACACGACTCCAAATGGCATATTGATATGGGTCAGTAATAAAGAACCACAGATGGTCTCAACCGATAAACATTATCAATTAAATGTAAACTGTCCCGTCTCGGGTGGTCTTCAATGGCCCCCTCAGGTTTTTCGCGGACAGTGAACGGAAGGCTTGAGGCGGCGCGCCAAAATTTGGCACACCTTTTCCCACATCAATTTGGAATGCTGTTCCAAAAATTTGAAGTAAGGCCATCCAGGGTCAACGAGTTAGTCAGGGTCAAGTGAGGTCACTTCCAAAAAAGTTCAACCAGTCGTCACGCTTTAACAGACATATTTTAACGAAACTTCCAGGGTATGCTTATCCTTAGGGATGCAACAAAACTTACCGGAGGAATGTTTTTCTTCCATTTTTGACTACTTATTAATTTTGAATATTTGCTTATAAGAGTTGAAATTGAAGATTCTGTCTAAAGCAAGCATTTTTTATGAGAACAAGTTGCATTGCAACAATGTTTCTTGGTCTGCTCTACCCATTATAAAAAAAATTGAAGAAAACTTGAAAACTCAATTGTGAAATTTCAACAATTTTTTTTTTTGGGGGAATTGTATGGCCCTGGTTGATTTCTGTCCTTTTCTTATTCCATTTTTTTCAATTTTATTGTACTCCGCAAAATTTTATACTTCATCTAAAACATTTTGTACCCCACTACCAAGAAAAAAATATGGAAATCCTACACTGATGGCAAATGAAATGTAATTTTGATAGTGCAAAATCATGCATGTAGGTAAGCAGCATATGAAGGCTCCATACTTGATGGGTGGCCAAGTGCTATCAGTGACTCAACAGGAGAAGGATTTAGGTGTTATTCTAAACACAAAATTGGGGGCATCAGAACAGACCAAGGAAGCCAGGAAGAAGGCACTGAGAATGCTCAGGGCAATAAATAGGACTGTATCATACAGAAGTGAGGAAGTGATCAGGAAGCTTTACTGTGCATACATCAGGCCACATTTGGAATAGTGCATCCAAGCTTGGTCTCCTAGCTATGAAAAAGATTGTTGGCTTTTAGAGAGAGTACAAAAGAGGGCTACAAAAATGGTTAATGGCATAAGCAACCTGGCATATCAGGAAAGATTGAAGAAATTGAATGTTTTCACTTAGATATAGAAGGCCGAGAGGAGATCTCATCAAGGTCTTTAAATTTGTCCATGGTCTGGAGAGGGGATACCTTGGGGAAATGTTTGAATTGAACAGCAATGATGTAATTAGAGGTCATCAATTCAAAATTTAAGTTAACCACAGCAGAACAAGGTTAAGGCAAATTTTCTTCACCAACAGGGTAGAACACTGGGACCAGCTGCCAGAAAACATTGTCAGAAGCAGCACATTGAACATCTTTAAAAACAGCATGGACAATCATAAGAATAGAGGGCTTGCTTTCCAGTATTACAGGGAGGGCTGATTAACAGATTTGGTGGGCAACTGGTTCAGTGTACAGAGTGCAACCAAGAAGGGCCCTTGTGGCTCATAG
The DNA here is from genome assembly GCA_034440575.1 of Imbricaverruca yamaguchii. NCBI lineage: Eukaryota > Metazoa > Arthropoda > Thecostraca > Neoverrucidae > Imbricaverruca > Imbricaverruca yamaguchii. The sequence continues at coordinate 9,610 of JAOTOL010000668.1, read as the reverse complement.
TTGCACTAATCTTTTATGTCTATGTCTTTATGTCTTTAAGATATGCAGCTCATGATGTTGCCTTCTGGTGGCATTTCATTTATGTAACCAATGCCTTTCAACCAATGCCAATTGATGGGGGTTTATGCAACCCTCTAAGGTTTTTGTGGAAGCTTTCAAACTTCTCAATGGAACCTTGTACTATTTTCTGTGCCCTCTGAGGAATCTTTTATTGGGGCCTTAGTTATACTTCTTTTTGTTAGGTCATGGTAGTTTGCTGAGCTATGGCATCATACATAAGAACAATGATCATTTTTAACAAAAGCATGGATTATCACATCTTGGCATGACATTTTTGCCTAAAACAATGCACTATATGCAGTCTAGGGCTCTATATGACTAGATTGGTAGCATCAGGTCAGAGTCATTCACATCAGGTTGGGCTCTTCCTGATGGCCAGGGGTCCTCTCTTGTGACTGCATGACTGTTGGCTCAGGGTCCCGCTTTAATGGCCTATGGCCTTGTCCATCAGAATTGAGGCACCTCTTTCATGAGCAAGTACCTGCTTTGTCAGCCCAAGGACTTCATATTGGCATGGGGCCCTCTGGTGCCCATGGGTCCTCCAGCCACTATGTTCCTTCACTGTCATTTCAGGTGCCCACTTTGTGGGCTCAGTGGCCTTCTTCACTGGCCAGGAGCCCCTGTCAGTCATTCCAAAGACTGGCCTCCTCCATTGGCCTAGATGCCCTTTGTTTTGGTCCAGCCTGGTCCCTCAACATTTGCCCATGGGGACTCTTTGTTGACACAGGGCCATGCAGGGATCGATTTGTGCTTTGTAATTATAGATGTGCAGGTGAAGGTAATTGGGTAATTTAATAGACAGCATCTTTTCTGAAATGTGTGATATTAGAACCTTGGTTTGCACTTTCGAATGGATCTTGATCATTTTGTTGCAGAGCAGTTCATTGTCAGAAAGCATTAATTAAATATCTGGATCTTCTGGATACAAAGCACCCAGAATCAGTTTGCTTTTTCAGTCCTGAGACACTATTCATAAGATCACAACCCTCTCCATCAGCCCTGATCATATTCCACCATCCAGGAGCCATTCATATCGGCCTAGGGCTGTCGCTGATTGGCGCGAGACCCACTGGGGCGCCCAAGCTCTTGTGCTCTTCATTACGGCCTATGCTAAAGCACATGTTCAATGGCCCACCCAATTAGGGAGCATGACTGCATGGCCCCTCACTGGATGGCTACTGCTTTGGGTTAACTGAAATAATGTACAAGGAGGGTGAGTGTGCATGTATAGTAGATCACTATATGGTTTTCTCCAAGGACTGGCTGCCTTCCAATTTAATCTGTCAATTTTCAGCAAACAGTATACTTGTACTATTGTCTGTCTATGACTGTTTAACATTGCTCAAGCATCCACAACACATACTGCAGCCCACAGATATTTAAGCTCACTACAGCACCTGGTCGTTAGTGGTTAAGCATCGAGTGGCAAACTTGGCTCACCGGACTGCACGACACTGTTTGGTATTGCCAGCATGTCGGCTACCGCTGCGATGGAAGCGGTCCCACCTTCAGTCGCATCCCGGTGTCCCAGCGAAGCAGCTGCCTCCAGCGCGGAATTGCCGATTTGCGCGTCGGACGGTGTCGAGCTGACTGCGGCGCTGCGAACTCTGCTGGAGCCGCAGGGGTTCCAGTGCGAGCCGCTGCTGGTGGGCTGGTACAATAGCCACGTGTCGGCCGGCTTCCGGCTGGCCCAGCCGGCCGACACGCTCGCCGTGATTGTCATCAGCACGCCAGCCATGTTCGAGCGCTGCTTCCTGCCGCACCTGCGCCGGCGCGCTCACCAACACACTGACCGGCCGCAGCCGTGCCGAGACCCGCTCGACTCGTGCATGCGTTACGTGCTGGCAGCTGCTGTGCGCCGCGTGCACCCGTCAGCGCGTGTGTTGCACGACTTCGAGGTGGGCCCGACGCGTCGGCCGCGCGTGCTGGTGCAGACGGCGGGCCACGTGAGTGGCGCCGTCACCTTGTACCGCCGGCAGGACCTCGGAGAGGATCCGTGGCCGGCGTCGCGGAGGGTGTACGGGTGTGCCTGCACCCGCAGTTTGGCGGCTGGTTCGCGCTGCGCGCCCTGGTGATCATGGAAGGTGTGACGGCGCCAGCTCTACCACGACCGCCGCCGCCGTGAGTAGCTGCTCGTGGAGTCATCCCACCCATATTTTCTTTAGTTCACTGGCACGTCGATTATTGACGTGTTCCTGTCACATTATACCTGGTAGTAATGCATCAACTATAACGTCATCTCTGATGCCCAAGTTGCATCTATCGTCTGTTTTGCTATATGTATATATGCTTTGTTGAAGATCACTGAATATCATGGTTTGATGCACTTTTTGCAGTTCAAGGGTTATTCGTTTTTCGTTTGATTTTGATCATAATGCATTAATTCGATATCGTCCATTTATTCCTGGCGTTTCGATATAGTTTCATCAGTCTCGATGTACTTTCACAATTTTCAAATAATTGCTTCGGAATTCAACTGGATATCGCTATGCACATTACTACGTCAGAACCGTAATACGACTCACTCGGAGCGAAGTATTACGTATTGTTGCACCATAAGTGCCAATATTATTTGATTTCTCAGTCTCTGGGACATGACAATAGTATTAACTTCAAGTGCAGTCAATCTAACAAGCAGGCACTTAGTGATGCAATGGGAAGAAATTATTTATACATCAGTATTCATTGATTTATCGATTGATGGGCCTTATTCTAGGAGAAGAAAATTGCTGAGGGCTCAGGATGCTGTACTCGAAAAGTGAAACATGTTTCAGTAACATTTTGACAAGGATGGGCCGAGTTTGTACATATGCAGATATACCCCTGATGAGGTTCAGCTTATGTGGTACTGCTCATGAGGTACTACTAATGTGATACTGCTGATGTGGTACAACTGGTGTGATACAACTGGTGTGATACCCTGATGTGGCACCATTGGTGTAGTACTGCTGGTGTGGTACAACTGGTGTAGTATGGCTGGTGCAGTGCAGCTGGTGTACTGCTGATGTGCAGCTGGTGAATTGCCACTGGTGTGGTAGAGCTAGTGTAGTATGGCTAGTGTGGTACAGCTGGTATGGTACAGCATTGCAGTACAGCTGGTGTATGGCTGATGCAGTACAGCTGGTGTGCTACAACGTTACAGTGCAGCTGGTGTGGTGCAACTTGTGTGGTACAGCTGGTGTACAACTGGTGTGGTACAGCTGGTGTAGTACAGCTGGTGCAGTACAGCTGGTATAGTATGGCTTGTGTAGTACGGCTGGTGTCAGACTTACGCGCCTCTGTCCGCGCCGGCAGGCGGATCCTAACGTGCGACGCACAGATCAGGGAGCTGCTCGACCTGTTCAACTGGAGCGGGGCAGACTGTCGGTGGCGGTGTGTGAGTGGCGCGCGGCTGCGCTACTCGACTGTGCAGCAGCGCTACTTCGCCACGCCGTCCGGCCAGCGTGGCCCGCTGGTGGAGCAGATGGCGCGCGGTGAAGTGACCGACGAAGACGACCGGCCAACAGCGGCTGGTGGCCGCGAGAAGGGCGGCATCGACAAGTGTAGCCTCGACGACGGTGTCGCCGTGTGTCGCCGTGACGTCATCCCGAGCTAGACGCGAGAGGATCGGATGTGTAGTCAGATGTTGGGCTGTGCTATGATGCGGCAACCCCACGTAGTGCGAGTTTGCTGTGTGCGTGTGTGTGGTATAGCGCGCAGTGGCTCGGTCGGTAGGGCGTTGATCTCCTGATAGTAAAATTGTGTGTTCAGATCTCGCAGCAGGCGGGATTACTCAGTTCACCCGTGATCGGTCGGCGTGAGGGATTAACTTCGCTATAAGCTCAGGAGTGAAATGTGTCGTAGGAATATCTCAATGAAGTGTTGGTGTGTTTTGATAAGCTTGTTGTGAAGGTGTCTCCTTCGTGGTCACTAGTCGGGGATTACATGTACACGGGTCTGGTCTGAACGTGCAATATTTACCTGTTTCATAGAAGCAGCTATGATCAAAGCTGTTGGCATTCGCGTATGAGCGAATTAACAGTGGTGGAGCCGCAGCCGATACTCAGCGCGTCGTTTCCCGCTAACTTCCATTCCATTCCACTCCATCAACATGTTTGTGCCGAAGTTAGATGGCTCGTCGCGCAGCCGGCTGGAATGCCATCCATCCTCTAAGCTGCTGGCGTTAGCAGTGTTTTTTTGTGTGCACAACTATGTTTTTCGAACAGCTTTTTTGCTAGCATGAACATTGACGCACGGCGAACGCTCGGGCCACAACCTGAAAGGTTTTGATGGCTATCGATCTGAGTTTTGTTATGTGCGAGGGTGGCATATTTGCATCGCCAGTGCATTGGCGTCGTGCAGATATTAATATATCCTGAGACTGGCCCGAGGCGTTTAGTATTCTTTCCTCATAGACGAGGGTTCTATTCTCGTATATGGACCAGATTCCTGAAGCGGTGGCTGCTGGGAGGAAATTCTGCCAACGCAGCGTGCCATGACGTACGTGCGCACACGTGCCTCATTGGGAACGGCGTCCCTCGTTGCGCGTGTTTCACGTATGCTGCGCTTGTTAGTGGCATCCAGCAGCGATTGTCGTTACTGTTGCTGCGGTAGTTTACACATGTTGCCAGTTATCCAACCGCATCCTCTCGCCAAGTGAAATATTGCACGTGTATCTGCTATAGCTGCAGCTAACAAATTACGATTGAAAAGTATTATTGTTCACTCACCTGTTGACACGTATACTGAAATGTAGCATGCTTTGATGTACGCTGAGAGATGGATAATATTCCGTGCTGTGCATTCGCAGTGTCGCACTGGGTACTTGGCAAGCCCTGATGACTACCGTGAAGTCACCGACCCTGATGCGAACATCCCCAGCAGCACCAGCAGCTCCAAGTTGCTGCCCCGACAGCATCAAGTTGAATGTCAGCGTTGACTTTGCCAGTAGTTGAGCGGCATCGTGAGCCAATATTCATTGGAAAGTAACGGTGCATCCGCCATTGACGCCATGGTCGACCCTGGCTCTGCTGACCTTGTCACGCTGGACCTTGGCTGTGCTGACACCATTACGTCAGATCCCGTTACTGTCGTGTGTGGCGGCGCCGGCTCTGCCGCCGGGAGTTCTGGCGCCGGAGGCGCCGCAGCTCGGCGAGACGCCAGCGGTGCCGCCTGCTACTCGGTCGGTGGTGACGTCACGCCGGCACCGGGCTCGGCCGGCACCACTGCCGACACCAGTGCCGACGAACATGTCACGCCGCCACCAGGCTCGGCCGACACCACTGCCGTCACTAGTGCCGTCACCAGTGCCGACGTGCACGTGACGCCCGCACCGGGCTCGACCGACACTCCGCCGCCGTTCGACATGCCGGCGGGGCTGGCGGACCGCGTGGCGGCCGCCTGCTACTCGCAGTTCAATGGTCTGCCGCGGCGCGTGCGACCCCGGGCTGGCGGCGAGTGGACGCTGCTGGCCGGCCTGGTGCTGACCGAGCCACCACACACCGACTGTCGGGTGGTGGCGCTCGGCACTGGCACCAGGTGTCTGGGGCGCGCTCAGCTCAGCCAAGCGGGCGACTCGGTGTCCGACTCGCACGCTGAGGTGGTGGCGCGGCGCGCCTTCAGGCGGTTTCTCATGGCTGAGCTGCGCCGACTGTACGCGGGCGCGGGCGAGAGCTGTTGTCTTAGCAGGGGCGACGCGAACGGGGTCGTACTGCGTGACGGCGTGCGTGTGCACTTCTTCAGCAGTCACACGCCGTGCGGAGACTGTTCGATTTTCCCACGCGCCGGTGAAGCGGAATACGAGGCTGGCCCGCCGGCCAAGTGCGCGCGACGCGCTGATGACCTGGGCGAGAGCAGAGCGCTGCCGGGCTCTGAGGCCCCTCCCGGTGCTGCCGACCGTCCGAATGGTCCGGCCTTGGCCACCGGTGACGTCTACCGGACTGGAGCGAAACCTGTGCCTGGCGAGGCGACCGACCCTCGCCGGCCCGGCGCGGGCTACCACGTCACGGGCGTGCTCCGCACCAAGCCAGGTCGCGGCCAGCCGACGCTGTCCATGTCGTGCAGCGACAAGATGGCCAAGTGGCTGCGCGTTGGTCTGCAAGGAGCTCTCTCAGCTGCTTCTTACCTCAGCCGTTGGTGCTGAGCTCAGTGGTGGTCGGCCTCTGCCCTTACAGTGCTACGCCATGCGGCGGGCTCTGAAGCACCGCCCACACCTGCTGACTGACCTCGTGATTGCGCAGGCGGGGCTGGAGTTCGAGTTTGCGCGCTCGGCAGTGGCGAGGCGTGACGCTGTTTGCAGCGTTGGAGACACCGGCCTGGACGGTCAGCTGGGCAGCAGTGGGCGTGGTGCCGACGGTGTTCACCTGGCGCCGTCGCCCTGCAGTGTCGCCTGGAGTGCCAACTGCACCAGAGACCTAGAGGTGTCCATCCACGGAGTTCGGCAAGGCGCCACGAAGAAGGCTCGCGGAACGGCGGCCGCTCGTGTTGCCATCTGTCGGCGCGAGATGGTCCACGAGTTCGTCCAATTGGTCAAAGACGTCGCCATTGAACATTTACCCGGCATCTTACGAGGTCGCGTCAGCGAGCTGGAGTGCTTGTCCTACAGGCAAATGAAAAACATGGCGGAGTGCTACATGACACGATGGAAGCAAGTAAAGGCCGACGTATTCCGGAATTGGACTGACAAGCCTTCCCATTTGATGGACTTTAAGGTGGACTGATGTGCAAATGCTATGTGTTATGCCAGTTTAACATTTGGGTCTGTTCTCCCATGCTCAGCTTTGAAAGTGTGCCGTGCTGCATTCAGGTGTGAATGTGTGACATGTGTCCGAGAAAAACTAAGCTGAATACTGTCGCTGGAATGTTCGCAGCACAACGATGTGACTCGACGTGATGGATGTGTTGCTTTAACTGCGTTGCCCCCGCCCCACCAGACGGGCACCGCCCTTACGCAATGAGGGGATTGGGTGCTCTAAGGACCCTGAATCCTAGTCCATCGGTGATCCGACGAGGGGCCAGACTAGGAGTGCCCGTATAGCTCCTCCCGTCCACAACCCAGGCGCCCTCCCATGTGTTGGACCCCTATGTGGTGGGGCGCCTCGAGGAGCGGAAACAGACACCGTATGGCGCACACATCAAACAAAAACACTCCTGGTCCCTCTCGCAGGGGCCAGGCCAAGTTTCGCCTACGCGGAGATTCCATGAAATATACTCCCGGTGTTCTGGTGTTCAGAGGGAAGAATAGAAGCCTCGCGTCGCTGTCCCTTTTCTACAGGAAGGATGGTTGTGACATATTTGTCGACATTCTGAGATGACAAAAACTTTAGGTTGATGCTCTGGAAGTGGAATTCGCGGATTCAGAACAGGCACTTGCATCGCACCGCGTACTGTGTGCGGAAGAACGGCAACAAGGAAAACTAAATTGAAATTGCTGTGGAGCCACATAGGACAAAGAACACATCGCGGGGATCAACCACTTTGATCTGAGAGACGTATCTGAGGATGAAATTGTAGAAGTGCTTTCAAAGTTCGGAGTGATCGACGCAAGAAAAATGAAAGTGAAGAATAGTTCAGACCTGATTCAGACGAACGTCATCTTGACGTTCAACAGGACCGATGTACCTCCAGGAATACGAGTAGGCTATGTGCTTGTTAAGGCCCGAGCAGATGGCTGTGGCTCGTCTTGAAAGGTGGACCATTTTAAACGAAGTCCGATTTTCTACCTCGAAAACAGTGGATGTACGCTTCTGCTCTTCCCGTTAATGCCAAATATGGCAATCAAGTTATACGGCCATCAAATACCTGAGACCAGCGGCCCGCTTCTTGTGAGTCATGGATGGACGGCTAAGTTGCAGGGAACATATTGACGCTGCGCGATAAGTGCTTCAGAACCATAAATATTACGAAATGCGTTTCCCGAACGACTTATGGAGCTGACAGAGCAACACTTCTGTTCTTATATCGTTATCTCACTCGCTCGAAACTAGACTGCGTATAGTTTATATACGACAGTGCAACAATTCAGTGAAGTTAAAGCTCGACACTATACATCACACAGTATTACGTATTTCCACAGGGGCCTTTCGGACATCGCCAGCTGCGAGCATTTCGGCAGAGGCCCACGAGCTGTCGTTAGCAAACAGACGTGAAAACCTGGGTCTCCGTTATGCAATTAAGCTGAAAGTTTCCGGCGCATCCCACATATGAGTCCGTTTTCTCGCATCACATATTGTCAGTCTTTAGCGGACACAGGAGAAAAACTAAGACCTTTTGCTTCAGAATCCGCTCTTCTCGAAGAGGCACTGGTATCACTACGAGGTGTCGCAAAAATAAAACATCCTGGCATCCCACCAGGGGAACTAATTTCATCCACGATACATATTTCCCTCGCGATGGCCAAGAAAGGAAGCACACTTCCAGAGCTTTTCAAGGCAGCAGCATTGCAATTACTGGAATCATATCAATGTTACTTCAGAACCTATACTGATGGTTCCAAAACAACGACTGGAAATGTCCATGATATTAGCAACGCATTCGCATTCGCATTCAGCATCCTATTCGCATACTCTCCGAATTCGTTCATTTTTTCAGGATATGATCTTCGTCACTTGCAAAAGTAAGGCGAACGACGATTCTTCAGTAGGACGAGCGGTTCGACCTCCAGAGGTCCAGAGAGGTCACTGGGTCAAAAACGGTGTACCGTATAAAATTCGAAGTATTTCACTTAGCCGAATGATTCCAACACCTAGATGTCCGCTGTCCATCAAAGTGGCAGCACATCAAATTACGTAAACTTCAATGACACGGTTTGACCTCAGGTCACCGAAATTGGTTTTACTTATGTACTATATCTATTTGCGGGGTACTGAATAAAATCATGGTGACTCATTGCAAATGCCTGGTTTTTGCAGGTCATAGTCTACATAGCACGTACATAGAGCACATGAATCAAGGTGACCCATTGTGGCCACTCGATTCATCACCATTCGCCAAAAATTCCCAAAAAATGGCACTATACCAAATTCTTGTGTACCCGATATTTTCCGCAAAATTGTACTTGCCACGACGAAAAAACAGCCAGACATTGGTTATGGCCCATGGATGCAGCACATTGAAGCATCTGACCTACAATCTCATAGTTTGACCTATATTCGCAAATTACTTGTTTTGACCATGCATTATTGCCATCTACGGGGTACCTGATAATACCATCCTAAGCACATTCATCGGATGAACATTGGCGCCAAAAAATGTCCAATCCGACAAGAAAGCAGCACATCCAAGCATGTCACCTTCAAGCTCACCATCTGACCTAGGTCAACTAAGATTTTAGCACTACACCCTGGGAAATATCACGGTGTACCGAATAAAACTTTCATGAATACATTTATCGGATGGATATTGGCGTCGAATAATCGCACAACGAGTAGGACGCAGCAAATCCGAGCATGTGTTCGCCAGTGCAAGCGTTTGACCTCAGGTCAGGCTTTATGAAATGGTGAGAAAGAAAGTGGTCCACTTGGGTACCGTATGTGGGCCAAACAAAGCATTCAAAATAGACTATCTCAACACT